>SRLM01000612.1:346342-399152 GCA_015708895.1 Populus ilicifolia | reverse complement strand
CGAAATTTACAAGTATTAGCATTAATTGAATAAGATGACTAAAATAATCATGTTAACAATCTATAATATGAAACCTCCTTTATGTGTGGATTCCAATTGAACAATAAAAGTTTATTCTATACTTGTTTGACACACCATTAGTGGAACCTCTAACCTTGACATTTGTTATTATCATTGTTAATCCTCACTTTAATATCTCATCATCATCTTCTTCTTCTTCTTCTTCTCTTTCTTTACTACTGCTACTATTATAATTATTATTATTATTGTTATTATCAATATTATTATTGTTATTGTTATTGTTGTTATTTATAATTTGTACAATAACCTCCCTGTGGTTCGACCCCGGTCTTGCCGGGTTATTTATTACTTCGACACTCCTGCACTTGGGAGAAGACATTAATCTCTTTGTCGTGTCAATTTGCCATACATTTATGCATCTTGGTTTCCAGATTAAGATCATGCTCTTGCTTTCTCTCTTTGTATTTTTTCTAATGTTTATACTTTGCTTTCATTAATATCAAGTTTGTGCCTTTCATTTCCTTTCCTTTACTTAGTTAACTCTTATCTTATTTATTTTCTAATTTTGTTTATTTATTTTTTTTCTTTCATTATGTTTAGCTAAGTTTATTATGTTAAGGTGAAAAGGTTACATTAATGGTGTAAGAATAATTATAATGTAAACTCAATATGAACTTTAATGTTTGATACTAACATGTTTTGTATTGTTATCTTGTTCACTCTTTAATACTTTGCTTGTTAAATAACTAATCTTGTTTTATGTTGTATAATACTTGGTACCACAAATGCTTGGCACTTTCATAGTTCATACTATATGGTATATTCGACACTTGAGCTATGAAAAGAACTTGATTTGTTATTAACATAAGTTATAATCATGAACGCTTGACGAGATTTACAAGTATTAGCATTAATCAAATAAGATGACTAATGTAATCATGTTAACAATCTATAATCTAATTGGAACCTCCTTTATGTGTGTGGTTTTCAATTGAATAATAAGAGTTTATACTATACTTGTTTGACATACCATTAGTGGAACCTCTAGCCTTGATATTTGTTATTATCATTATTTAATCCTTACATTAATATTCCATCTCAAAGTCCTCATCCTTTTCTTTTTCTTCTCTTTCTTTTTCTTTATTATTATTATTATTATTATTATTACTACTACTACTAGTACTATTATTATTAGTATTACTAATTCTATTGTTGTTGTTGTTATTGTTGTTGTTGTTGTTTTATTATTGTTATCTATAATTTATACAATTAACCTCCATATGGTTTGACCGCAGTTTAATCGAGTTATTTATTACTTTAACACTCCTGCACTTGGGAAAAGACATCAATCTTTTAGTCATGTCAAGTTTTTAGCACCGTTGCTGGGGAGGTAAGATCTTGTATAAATTATAGTATTTATTTTATTTTCTCTTTTCACTTTTCTTGTATATAACTTTGTTTTCTTTTCTCTTGTTTCTTCTTCTTTTGTTTTCTTCTTTCTTTTATTCTATTCCTACACATGCATGAAAGCGTGGTCACGTATATTAAGTGGTAGATTTTGTAGGGTATCCTCAACATTTTCAGAATATATGCTCAAAGAAGATAATTAATCACTTCATAATGAGAATAATAAGAATAACAAGAATAACTGTATCAGAAGACTTAGAGACCACATGAATCCTACAAGAACAAGTGCACCATCATGCATTATCTTTCCTCTTGAAGCAACTCATTTTAATTTTAAGCTAAACATTATTCAACTTTTACCTTCTTTTCATGGCTTAAAATTGAAAAAAATCATACTTGCATTTAAAGGAATTTGAGGAGGTTTGCAGCACATATAATGACTCGAATTATAGCATAAACACCTCAGATTGAAGCTTTTTCCTTTTTCATTAAAAGATAAAGTTAAAACATGGTTATAAAATTTGAGACTAGGATCCATTTGTGCTTAAGATGAAATGCAACTCTAGTTTTTAAAGAAGTTTTTCCCATCTCGCAGAACAAACTCTTTCAAAAAAAAATCATCAGTTTCACTTAAAAATCAAGAGAAACATTTTACTAATGTTGGGATAGGTATCAAGACTTGCTTGATACTTTCCCTCATCATGGTTTTGGAACAAGGAGATTGGTTTCATATTTTTATGAAGGGTTAACACCTAGAGATAGGCAAATGGTTGAATTGATGTGCAATGGAACTTTTAAAGATAAAAACCCTAATGAAGCAATGGAGTACTTAGACTTATTAACTAAAAATGCTCAAAATTAGAACACTGCAGGTAATTATGAGGCACCAAGTAAAACTTAACCTCATACATCTAGTAGAGTTATATATAACCATAGGGAAGATCATGACCTTCAAGCCAAGTTTGCATCTTCAGCTAGAAAAGTCGAGGCACAAAGAGTCGTCAATTAAAATCTGTTGAAAACATTATGTGTCAAATATATGAAACAAATGAACACTTAACCAATAGATGTCCAACCTTGCTTTCTTTTAAGGAATGTCTCCATGAATAAGCTCATGCTTTAAATAGTTTTCAAAGGGCCAACCACAACCCATACTCACTAACATACAACCCTAGTTAGAGAAATCATTCAAATTTCAGTTGGAAGAGTGATAATAATAATAATGTACAAACTTCATAACCACCATTTCAAGCACACCATAATTTTCAAAATTCTCATGGATATGCACCTACTTATGCTCCACCTCCTAGAAGAAATATTGAGGAAACATTGCATGCATTTATTGAAAAGCAAGAGACAATCAATACTCAACTTGCTCAAAACATAACAGATTTTAAAGATACTCTTGCAAAATTGACATCTGCTCTTAGTTTCTAAGAGAAAGGTAAGTCTTCATTTTAATCACAACAAAATCTCAAGGGGCAATATAATGCAAATGCAAGTAGTTCGGGAAGTCAACATATGGATCAAGTCAAATCAGTCACTACTCTTCGCAGTGGTAAGGTTATCGAAAAACCTATTCTTGAACCTTGTGAGAAAAATGATGAGTCAATCTCTGAGGGTAAGGGGTTGAATCTAAAAATTGTAAAGAAAAGACTGATTCCCTGCTAGCACTTCCATTTCCTTATGCCATAACCAAATAAAAAAAAGTCAACAACAACTCTAAAATCTTTGAAACTTTCAAATAGATAAGAATCAATATACCTTTGCTGGATGTTATTAAATAGGTTCCTTCCTATGCTAAATTTTTGAAAGATCTATGCATTGTGAAGAGGAAATTGAAAGTGAAAAAGAAAGCCTTTTTAGCCGAATAAGTAAGTGTTATTCTTTAAAACAATAATGCTTTGAATTATAAAGACCCTAGTTGTCCTATAATTTCTTGTTTTATTAGAGAACATGAAATTAAAAGAGCCTTAGTCTTGGAGCCAGTGTGAATTTACTTTTATATTCATTTTTTTAAAGTCTCAATCTAGGTGAGTTAAAACCAACTTTTGTAACTCTTTTACTTGCTAATAGATCTATAAAAGTGCCTAAAGGAATAACTAAAGATGTGTTAGTACAAGTCGATAAATTCATTTATCATGTGGATTTTATTATCTTGGACACACAACCTATTGAAGTATGTAATTCATTTCTTGTTATTTTAAGACTTTCGTTTCTTGCAACTTCTAAGGCATTGATTAATTGTAGGAATGGACTGATGAAGCTATCATTTGAAAACATGACATTGAAGATGAATATTTTTAATATTTATAAGCAACTTGGAGATGATAATGAATTACAAGAAGTAGATCATATTGAGGAATTACTTTATGATCAACTTGAATCGACTTTAAGTAAAAATTAGTTGGATGAATATGAAGATTTGCAAATGATTTATTCTTAGGAAGAAATCATGGATGAAAAAAGTACAAAAAATGTTGATGCGAATCTTTTGTCAAAAGTGATAGCAAATTGAACATCTGACATCACACCAATCGATGATTACTTTCTTGATGAATCCTTCTTTCTCTTAGTACAATGCCTTGGTATGATAAAAATATCAATTTTCTTATTTTAGAAGATTTGCCAGCTGATCAGAGTACTCAAGATAGAAACATTTTTGAACGAAGTGAATAACTTTTATTGGGATGACCCTAACTTTTAAAAATATTGTCCTAATCAAATATTTTAAAAATATATTTCTGACAATGAAGTAACTAGTGTCATTTAAGTTTGTCATTCTAAACCATGTGGGAGTCATTTCTCATCAAAAAAGACAGTTACAAAAAATTTTCAAAATAAATTTTATTGGTCCTCCATGTTCAAAGACACACATGTATTTTGCAAAACTTGTGAAAATTATCAAAATGTTGATACTAGTCAAAAAGTTTTTTTTTATAATTCTTAACTACATTTATTCCCTAGAAAGCTAAGATCAAGATAGAGCAATCCATTTATTGAGAAACATATGTATCCATATGGAGCTTGTGATATCGAGAATTCAATGAATGACAATGTTTTTAAGGAAAATGGACATCGTTTGAAATCTTACTTTGATAATTTTTCTTGTGAAAATGAATCAACTAGTTTGAATGATCTTGTAGATAAAGGTTGATTATTTTGTTTTTCTCTCATAGTTTTTGTATTTCTTGTTGAGTAATTTTTGCTAGTTTCTCTAACCATAGTCAAATAGTGGATAATAGTACTTCGTGACTTTCGGTCCTTTCAATTTCCCATAATAACTGATATCTATGTATATATTTGTGCAATTCTTTGAATCTCTCTTTCAATTCTCATTTGATAATGGACACTAATATTGAAAAATTAAAAAAGTATTTTCCCGCTCTCTCTCAGAATGCGATTATAAAAAATTATCATGCTAAATATGCAAGATTGAGATTGTTAATGAATCATGGAATTCCTAAAGACATTTGCTGGTTGATTGAAGTAAAGGTCTGATTATCAGGTGAGTTCTTGAATTCCTTCATTTCACACATGCTTGAAACAAGTAAAAGTAATTTTGCAAAGAAACTTCATGCAAAACGACTGAAAGTTTGTCATCGATGTGTCAGATGGACTTGTAATACACAATGTTGTTATTTAGGAATGGTATCTATAAACTGTAAAGATAAAATACAATTCATTAAGGATGACCTGAGTAAGGAGTCTTTAGATAATCTTCTATTAAATCTTGAGATGCATCCTAGTGGAGATGTACATCTTACAATTCATGATTTATGGCCACTATTTCATAAAGAACATGCTCGACTTAGTCTTAGGAATCTGACTAAAAAAGACCCTATTTGACAATTTTTAAGAAAACTAGATGGGAAGCCTTTCCTCGACCCATAGAGGGCATTTAAACCATTCTTAGACGTAAAACCAAGGGAAAATATGAGCCACAATCACAACTACCTATACATGCACATGCTTTTTCTAAAATAAATAAATAAAGAGAGAGAATGTGTGTGTGTATGAGACTTCAGCTGGCCTACATATAGATGGTATGATTGCCTTTTTAATTTCTTATTTATAAAATCCTTTTTTCCTTCCTTTCATTTCTACTTAACCCATACATTCAACAAATATAAAAGTGTGTAGAAATAGCAAGTTCCTCAAGTTGTCACATAAAAAATATTTGTGTTTTTGGTGGATCTAATCCTGAGAAAGAAAATGAGTTTTTATAATCAGTAAATCATCTTGGTTAGGTGCTAGCTTAGAGAAAGATTCATTTAGTATATGGGTGAGGCACTCTAGGGTTAATGAGAGGTGTGTCAATAGCTGTATTTTTATGAGGTAGTTAAATTTTGGGGGTCATCCCCGAAGCTTTAACACAAAGGGACATCCTTGGACAAACAATAAGAGAGGAACAACAGGTCTCCACAATATTTGCTCAAATGAATGCAATGTTTAACCATGTCAATGCTTTCATTGCCTTACCAGGTAGTCTAGGTACATTAGAAGAGATCCTTCATATTTTATCTTGGGCCTAACTACACATTCACCATAAACCTATAGGTGTGTTAAATGTTGTGGAACATGAATTTCTAACATCTTCTAGATGATAAATCATAATCTCTACTGTTATTACTGAACAATTAATTGACCAACTACAATATTTCATTCCTGTAATTGATCCCTCTTTAAGTCGCATAAATTGGTCATCTAAGGAAAGCCATAAAAATCTTAGATTAGATTTGAGTCTTTATTTGTAAATTATTTTTTCCTTTTTATTTTATTATTTTTTATTTTTGTTTCAGTGTTTCAGGTTTGTCAGTGTTCGTTATTTCAGGTGATATCTTCTATACTCCATCTTTCTACTTTAGAACATTGAGGACAATATCTCGTTTTGGTTAGGAGGAGAGGGTAGTAGCTAAAAAACATTAACAAACTATGTTTTCTATTTCATAAAGGATGTGCAAAATTGTTATTACTATAATGGCAAAGTAAAAGAGATCTTTTTATAACTCTTGAGATGCATTTTAGTAACCATTCTTAATACGGTATCATAATACTTCTTGAAATATTCAAGTTTACAAACTCTCGCATTGTTATCACTCAATTTTGCTCATATACTCATTTAACATGTATTCTTAAATCTTAATTTACACACACACACTTTAACATATGATTGTAAGTTGCACATTGGATTATTATATTATTTATGTTCTTTTGTTAAAGGTAACAACTAAGAGAAAGGGATAGTATATAATTTGAAATAAAAACAAAAAAAATGATAATATATAATTTGAAATAAAAACAAAAAAAGAGCAAAAAAAATGATGATAATAAAAATATTAATAAATTTGGTTTCGTAGCCTCCCTGACCTAAGCAATTAAGTTCAAAGGGGTGTTTTAACACCTAATACCCTACAATCAACTGACTTGGAAGCTATTGACCTAACACTTGTTACATGGGTTGTGGAGAAAAGCTTAAGGGAAGCAAATATTGCACTATCTACATATCAGTATCTACAACCTGAGTTACTAAGCTTGTAGAGGTGTCTCAACACCTAATGCCCTAAGATACATGGTGTTTTAAGTTATATGTATATATATTAAAAAGAAAGAGGAAAAAAGAAAAAATAATAATCCCAACCCAAGAAAGTTAACCTTAAACATTAGAACAAGAATTTTATTTTCTTTCAATAAAAGTCCCATAATTATATGTTGATATATTAAGCACAAAAGAAAAGTTTATCGATATCTTGTTAAGAGGCATTGAGAAGATATATATAAATTTAATGAGAGTATGTTTATCTGGATAGATTAATGGAAGTTGAATGATGAATATATTGCTTTGTGGAATTTGCAAAATATTTTTCTATTTTAACGTTTTGATTACTAAGGACTAGTAATAAGTTGGTTGGGGGTGTGAATAGTACTTAAAATTGCATTTTTATCAAGCTTTTATGTCATCATTTTTGCACTTGAAGTATCAATAACTCCTTAACTAAAACATGTTTTATATGAATATATCAAATAATATAAGATACCTTTAATTTATTGTAAATGTTCATTTTAAATGTAGGCCTATCACATAAATGAAAGGATTAATTGATGCATTTAAGAACTGAATTGAAAGGACAAAGAGATGCCGATGCAATCTAAACTGGAATAATGTTCAATAATTGGATCATATATGGAGATGTAGATCTCAAATTTAGGTTTACTTTATATAAATGGAAAGGTAAGACATAGGCCTACAACTTTTATATGGAGCCCAAGACTAAAAAAGGCTATTTTCAAGATCAAATTGTAGCAACAACAAAGAAGTCTGAATCTGTCTTCTAGCCTGAGTACTGTTTAGTGTTTGACCCATATCTAAAGTTATAGAAATCCAAATGATCTTAATTTTTAACACAAGAAATCTAAGATAATTTCCTACAACTTTTATATTTCAAGTGGTTCCAATTTTGACGTTATCAATGACGTTTTGGGTAGACAAGAGAAGATAAGGATTGTCACCAAGTCAAGAGTTGGCCACCCCCTCATCAATTAGTCATCAAATCAATAGTTTCTAATTTTGGCTTATAAAAGGAGGCATTTGCCATCCATTTAGGCATCTTGGTTTCCAGATCAAGATCATGCTCTTACTTTCTCTTTTTCTATTTTTTGTTTTGCTTTCATTAATATCAAGTTTATGCCTTTCATTTTCCTTCCTTTACTTAGTTAACTCTTATCTTATTTACGTTCTTATTTTGTTTATTTATTTCTCTTCTGTTCATTATGTTTAGTGAAATTTATTATGTCAAGGTGAAAAGGTTACATTAATGGTGTAAGAATAAGTATAATGTAAACTCAATATGAACTTTAATGTTTGATACTAACATGTTTTGTATTGTTATCTTGTTCACTCTTTAATACTTTGCTTGTTAAATAACTAATCTTGTTTTATCTTGTATAACACTTGGTACCACAAATGCTTGGCACTTTCATAGTTCATACTATATGGTATATTCGGCACTTGAGCTATGAAAGGAACTTGATTTGTTATTAACATAAATTATAATCATGAACGCTTGACGAAATTTACAAGTATTAGCATTAATCAAATAAGATGACTAATGTAATCATGTTAACAATCTATAATCTGATTGGAACTTCCTTTGTGTGTGGTTTTCAATTAAATAATAAGAGTTTATACTATACTTATTTTACATACCATTAGTGGAACCTCTAGCCTTGATATTTGTTATTATCATTGTTTAATCCTTATATTAATATTCCATCATAAAGTTTTCATCCTTTTCTTCTTCTTCTCCTTCTTTTTCTTTATTATTATTATTATTATTATTATTATTATTATTACTAATACTACTACTACTATTAGTAGTATTATTATTGTTGTTGTTGTTGTTGTTATTGTTATTCTTGTTGTTCTTATTATTATTATTATTATTATTATTATTGTTATATTATTGTTATCTGTAATTTATACAATTAACCTTCTTGAGGTTCGACTCCGGTCTTACCAGCTTATTTATTACTTCGAGATTCCTACACTTGAGAGAAGACATCAATCTTTTAGTCTTGTCACGAAGCTAGTGTGAATTTACTAATATATTCAATTTTTCAGAGTCTCAATCTATTTGAGTTAAAGTCAATTTCTATAACTCTCTTACTTGCTGATAGATTTATAAAAGTGCCTAGAAGAATAGTTGAATATGTGTTAGTACAAGTCGATATATTTATTTATCCTATGGATTTTATTGTTTTGGACACATAACCTTTTGAAGCATGTAATTCATTTCCTCTTATTTTAGGACATTCGTTTCTTTCCACTTCTAATGCATTCATTAATTATAGGAATGGAAAGATGAAGTTATCATTTGAAAATATGACATTGAAGATGAATATTTTCAACATTTGCAAACAACTAGGAGATCATAATGATTCATAAGAAGTAGATCTTATTGACAAATTAGTTTATGATCAATTTGAATCTATCATGAGTAAAATAGTTTGATGAATCTAAAGATGTGCAAATAATTTATTCTCAAGAAGAAATCACATATGAAAAAGGCATAAGAAATGTTGATACAAATCTTTTGTCAAGAGTGACAATAAATTTGACATTTAACATCACACCAATTAATGATTACTTTCCTAATGAATCCTGACTTTCTCTTAATCCAATGCCTTGGTATGATAAAAATATCAATTTTCTTGTTTCAGGAGATTTGCTAGGTCATTGGAGTACCTGAGACAAAGGAAAGTTTTTGAACAAAGTGAAGAACTTTTATTAGGATGACCCTAATATATTCAAATATTTGTCCTAATCAAATATTGCAAAGATGCATTCCTGACAATAAAGTATGTGGTGTCATTAAACTTTGTCATTTTAAAGCATGTGGGAGTCATTTTTCATCAAAAAAGACAGCTACGAGAATATTTCAAAATGGATTTTATTGGCCCATCATGTTCAAGGATACGATGCATTCTACAAAAGTTGTGAAAATTATCAAAAAGTTGATACTAGTAAAAAAGTTCTGTTTTATAATTCTCGACTCCATTTATTCCTTAAAGAACTAAGATCAAAATGGAGCAGTCCATTTATTGAGAAACATGTGTATCCTTATAGAGCCTTTGATATTGAAAATTTAAAGAATGACAATGTTTTTAAGATAGATAGACATTGTTTGAAAGCTTACTTTGATAATTTTCCTAGTGAAAATGTATCTACTAATTTGAATGATCATATAGATAAAGGTTGATTATTTTGTTTTTCTCATATTATTTTTGTGTTTTGTTTTTTTTTTCTTTATGACTCTTGGTTTGCTAGTCTCTCTCACCCTAGTTAAATGGTGGATAACGATACTCCATGACTCCTAAGTAGGTTCTTTCAGTTTCCTATGATAACTAACATTTGTGTATATATTTGTTCAATTCCTTATTCCTTCTCTTCTATTTGTATCTTTTTTCCACTTCTCATCTTAAAAAATGGATACCACTCTTGAAACATTGAAAAAGTATTTTCCCACTTTGCCTCAAAATACAATTATAAAAATTTACTAAGCTAGGTGTGTAAGATTGAGGTTGTTAATGAATCATGAATTCCTGAAGAGATTCGCTGGTTAATTGAAGCAAAGGTCCAATTATCAGGTGAGTCTTCCAAATCTTTCATTTCACATATACCTGGAACAAGTAAAGGCACTTTTACAAAGAAACGTCATGCAAAATGATTGAAAGTCTGCCATCGATATGCTAGATAGACTTGCAATACACAATGTCGTTCCTTAGGAATAGTATCTGTAAACCGTGAAGATAAAATACTATTCATTAAGGATGGCTTGAGTAAGGGGTCTTTACATGATCTTCTATTGACTTTTGAGACATATCATAGTGGAGATGTGCATCACGCAATTCATAATTTATGGCCACTATTCCATAAAGAACATGCTTGACATAGTCTTGAGAATCTGATTAAAAAAGATCCTATTTGCCGGTTTTTAAGAAAACTAGATGGGAAGCCTATCCCTGACCCATATAGGGCGTTTAAGCCATTTATGGACATAAAACCAAGGGAAGATATGAGCCACAATCACAACTGCGATTTGAGTCATAGTTTGTAAAAACTTATGTCTTTTAATTTTATTAATAGCATAATTTTTTTTATTTCTTATATTTGTTTAAATGTGTTTCATATTTTTAAGTATTCGGTGTTTTAGGTGATGTCTTTTATGCTTTAACTTTCTACCTTAAAACATTGAGGACAATGTCTCATTTTGGTTGAGAGAAGAGGGTAGTAGTTGATATTAAAAAAAATTAACTAATTATGTTTTCTATTTCATAAAGTATGTGCAAAATTGTTATTACTAGGATAGCAGAGTAAATGAGCTCTTTTGTTAAAGTGACTATTAAGACACATCTTAATAATCATTCTTAACAACGTCTATTACAATACTTCTTGAAATATTCAGGTTTACAATTATCAATTAATTCTGCTCACATACTCATTTAACATGTATTCTTAAACCTTAATTTTCACACACACTCTTTAACATATGATTTTGAGTTGCATATTGGATCATTACATTATTTATGTTCTTTTGTTAAAGGTAACAACTAAGGGAAAGAGATAGTATATAATTTTTTTTTAAAAAAAAGAAAATAATTATGATAATAAAAATATAAATAAGTTTGGTTTCGTAGCCTCCCTAACCTAAGCAATTAAGCCTAAAAGGGTGGCTTAACACCTAATACCCTAAAGTCAATTGACTTGGAAACTATTGGCCCAACACTTGTTATATAGGTTGAGGAGAAAATCTTAAAGAAATCAAACATTGCACTATCTATGTATGAGTATCAACAACCTGAGTTACTAAGCTTGTATGAGTGTCTCAACACCTTATTAAGGATGAATTATGTTTTAAGTTACATGTGTGTGTATATATATATATATATATATTTAAAAAAAAATCTTAACTCAAGGAAGTTAATCTTAAACATTATAACAAATTTTTTGTTTTATTCCAAGTAAAACCCTATAACTATGTGTTGATTGATTAAGTATAAAAAAAAGGTTTATTAATATCTTATTTAAGAGGTATTGAGTAGATATATAAATTTAATGAGAGTTTGTTTATCCATATAGATTAATAAAAAATAAATGATGAATACCTTACTTTGTGGAATTTGCAAATTATTTTTCTAAAGTTTTGACTATTAGGAACTAGTAATAAGCTGGTTATAGGGTGTGACTGGTACTTAAAAGTATATTTTTATCAAAGTTTTATATCATCATTTTGTACTTGAAGTATCAATAACTCCTTAACTAAAGCATATTTTATAATAACATATCTAATAATATAAGATACCTTTAATTTATGGTAAATATTTATTTTAAATGCAGGCCTATCACATAAATGAAATGATTGATTGATGAGTTTAAAAAATGAAATTGAAATAACAAAGAGATTACCAAACTTAGAAAAGAGATGCTAGTACAGTCTAAACCGAAACACTATTCGGTAATTGGGTAATATCTAAATCTATAGATCACGAATTTAGGTTTATTTTATATGGATTGAAAGGTAAGACATAGGCCTAGAACTTTCATTAGAGCCCAAGATTTTAAAAGGCCATCATCAAGTCAAAATTATAGTAACAACAAAGAAGTTCGAATCTATCATACAACCTAAACATTGTTTAGTGTTTAGCCTATATCTAGAGTTCTAGAAGTTCAAATGACCTTCATTTTTTTTTCTAAAAAGCTGAAACAATTTCTTACAACTTTCATGTTTTCAAATGTTTCAATTCTGATGTTATCAATGATGATTTGGACAAAAAAGAGAAGATAAGAATTGTCACCAAGTCAAGAGTTAGCTACCCATTCATTAATTAGTCATCAAATTAATAGTTCCCAATTTTGGCCTATAAAAGGAGGCATTTGCCATGTATTTAGGCATCTTGATCTTCAGATCAAGATCATACTCTTGCTTTCTCTTTTTGTATTTTTTTAATTTTTAAGTTTTATTTTCATTAATATCTTGTTTATGCCTTTCAATTTCTTTTCTTTACTTAGTTAACTTTTATCTTATTTATGTTTCCCTATTTTATTATGTTTAGCTAAGTTTATTATGTCAAGGTGAAAAGGTTATACTAATAGTGTAAGAATAAGTATAATGTAAACTTAAAATAGACTTTAATGTTTGATACTAATATGTTTTGTATTTGTTATCTTGTTCACTCTTTAATACTTTGCTTATTAAATGACTAATCTAGATTTATGTTGTATAACACTTGGTACAATAAATGCTTAGCACTTTTATATCCCATACTATATGGTATAACCGACACCTGAATTAACATACTACGCTTGTTAAATGCCTTCTTCATCTGTGTTTTGCAATTGAGTGATAAGGGTTTATACTATCATTAGTGGATCCTTTAACCTTAACATTTGTTGTTATCATTGTCTAATCCTTACATTGATTTTCCATCTCAAAGTTCTCATCAACTTCTTCTTTTTCTTCTTTTTCTTTACTACTACTACTACTACTACTACTACTATTATTGTTATTATTGTTGTTATTGTATTTTATTCTCTATAATTTATACAATTAACCTCCCTATGGTTCAACCCCAGTCTTGTCGGGTTATTTGTTACTTCAACAGTCTTACACTTGAGAGAAGACATCAATCTTTTAATCGTGTCATAGGCATATGATGGCTGAGAAAATACAGAGCGTTGGTTATTTCTAGATGATATTAGAAAGAGACTACATCAATTATGTTAAGAAATGTCATAAGCTCTATGTGTATAGTAGTGATAAGATCAATATATCTTTAACTCCTTTATTTAATTTAACATCTATATGGTTACTTACAATGTGGAAAATTGATGTGATTACGTTTGTTAACCCTAAAGCCAATAATGGGCTTTGATTCATCCTCGTGACTATTAACTACTTCACAAAATTGATAAAAGCCAATTTGTATGCTCATGTAACATAGAAAGTGGTGGAAAAGTTTATAGAAAAGGACTTAATCTACTAATATGGTCCACATAGTGATTAATAATGCTTAGAATTTCAACGACAAGATAATAGTTGAGCTTTATACCAAATGGAAAATCAAGCATTCCAATTCTTAATCGTACAGGGCAAAGATTAATGACATTGTAGAAGCTGCCAATAATAATGTCAAAAAGATTGTTCAAAAAATGGTAATTATTTATAAATATTGGCATGAGATGTTGTCATTTGCTCTTCATACATATTACATTACAGTTAGAACTTTAATGGGAGCTAACCCATATTCTTTGGTATATAGAATAAAGACAATGATGCCTTTAGAAATAGAAATCTCCTTATTAAGAGTATTGATAGATTTTAATCTAAAAGAAGTTGAATGGGCCAAAGTGAGTTATAAATAGCTAAACCTAATTAGTGAGAAGAGGATAGTTCTGATTTGTCATCACCAACTTTACCAAAAAGGGATGGTTAAAGCATACGATAAGAAGGTTAGACCTTTAATGTTTTAGAAAACAAATTTAGGAATGAAGAAAATATTGTCTTTACCAGCAAAAAATTAGAGCAAATGAATGTCAAACTACGAGGGTTCTTATATAGTGAATAAGGCTTTTTCATGAGGTGTTATCTAAAATGGATGGAGAAGATCTAGTTAGACTTGTGAATTATGATTTTGTAAAAAGATAATATATATATATATTGATTAGTACTCAAAAGTGCATTTTTATCATGGTTTTATATCATCATTTTGCACTTAAAGTATCAATAACTCCTTAACTAAAGTACATTTTATAATAATCTATCTAATAATATAAGATACCTTTAATTTGTGGTAAATGTCCATTTTAAATGCAGGCCTATCACATAAATGAAAGGATTGATTGATGACTTTAAGAACTTCAATTACAAAGGCAAAGAGATGATCAAACTTAGAAAAGAGATGTCGGTGCAATCCAAACCGGAACATTGTTCGGTAATTGGGTCATATCTGGAGCTATAGATCTCAGATTTAGGCCTACTTTATATGGATGGAAAGGTAAGACATAGGCCTACAACTTTCATATGGAGCCCAAGATCTAAAAAGGCCATTTTCAAGTCCAAATTATTGCAACAACAAAGAAGCCCGAATCTGTCCTCCAGGCCGAGCACTGTTCAGTATTTTGGCCATATCTGGAGTTCTAGAAGTCCAAATGAGCTGAATTGTTTACACAAGAAAGCTGAGACAATTGCCTATAACTTTCATGTTTTCAAGTGGCTCTAATTTTGACATCATCAATGACGTTTTGGGCAGGCAAGAGAAGATAAGGATTGTCACCAAGTCAAGGGTTGGCCATCTACTCATCAATTAGTCATCAAATCAATAGTTCCTAATTTTGGCCTATAAAAGGAGGCATTTGCCATGCATTTAGGCATCTTGGTGTCCAGATCAAGATCATGCTCTTGTTTTCTCTCTTTGTATTCTTTATGCTTTGTTTTCATTAATATCAAGTTTATGCCTTTCATTTCCTTTCCTTTCTTTAGTTAACTTTTATGTTCTTATTTTGTTTATCTATTTTTCTTTCTTTCATTATGTCTAGCTAAGTTCATTATGTCAAGGTGAAAAGGTTACACTAATGGTGTAAGAATAAGTATGGTATAAACTTAACATGGACTTTAATGTTTGATACTAACATGTTTTATATTTGTTATCTTGTTCACTCTTTAATACTTTGCTTGTTAAATGATTAATATTGATTTATGTTGTATAACAATTGGTACAATAAATGCTTGGCACTTTCATAGCTCATAATGTATGGTATAACCAACACCTGAGCTATGAAAGGAACTTGATTTGTTGTTAACATAAGTTATAATCATGAATGCTTGACGAAATTTACAAGTATTAGCATTAATTGAATAAGATGACTAATGTAATCATGTTAACAATCTATAATCTGATTGGAACCTCCTTTATGTTTGGTTTCCAATTGAACAATAAGAGTTTATACTATACTTGTTTGAAATACCATTAGTGGAACCTCTAACCTTGACATCATCATCATCATCTTCTTCTCTTTCTTTATTATTATTATTATTGTTATTATTGTTGTTGTTGTTATTTATAATTTGTACAATAACCTCCCTGTGGTTCGACCCCGGTCTTGCCGGGTTATTTATTACTTCGACACTCCTGCACTTGAGAGAAGACATCAATCTCTTTGTCGTGTCATATATATATACATATATATATATATATAAAGCGTTCATTTCCTCTCAAGTTAATAAAAGTAAAGTTTGACCATGAATTCTTTGTGTAAAGAACTTTTTTTTTAATTGCATGTTCCCACAACATTTGGAATCCTTTTCCTAAAAGAAAGATCTTGAAAGAACTAGTTTTGTGTATAATTACGAGAAATGGATAATAAAAATGCTCAAGATAAGTTTTTAAGAAATTCTTGATTAAAAGGTGACCAAACCAAACAAACAAAAGCCAACTATAAGATAAAACCCTATCTTTAAATAACATTTTGAATTGCATGGATAAATAGTTAGTAGTGACTCTACAATCACCCATAAGTTCTTTTTGGATAAAAATGAGGTTTATCAATACTAATAACGTATGTTTGAAATGAAGAAAGGTTATCTTTTTATCCCTTAACTTTCTAAAAATATATGCCATGTTATCTCCATTTAAACTAGATAAGTTTTTCTTTATAAAAATCCTGACTAAGATCACATCTCACATCGGGAGCAAAAAGAAAATAAGAGTAAACTGTTGAAATGCTACATGGATCAATGAAATTCAGAACCTAACACTAAAGGGCATCATTATAAAAAAGGAAGATAAAAATGAGGAAACAAAAACTATATAAAAAGAAAAATAAGGGAAGAAAAGAAGGAAAATGATGGTTTTATGATACTTTAAGACTGAGGCAAAGATCCCAAAGTAAGACTCTTCATTAAGAAAAACAGTATATCCAAATGAAGTTCATAAGATGATATCACAAGAAAAAAAAGGTTGAAAAAAAAGTGATCCTAAGTTTTTAGGTCCTCAAAAACCTTTTGAGCCTAAAAAACATCCATTTCTTTCATAGAAAAAAAAATGAAGTAAAAGGTCACCTCTGGTAAAAGCCTGTCCCAAAAACTACTCATATTCTAAAATTTTATAAAACCTTTAGGGGAATTTTTTTAGTAATTTTTTTATGCATACATTGAAAATCTTAGCTACGTCTTTAAAATATTTTCTTCTTGAAAAATAGTTTTATGCTGAAATAAAACCAAAAGGCCATTAAAATGAAAAGGAAAAATTAAAGCATTAACAAGAACATTATAAGAAGCAATGTCAAAACATATGTTTAGTGGAGTAAGAAAGGGCCCTATAAGAAACAAAAATTGGAGGCTTTTTCCTGAGAATGTGATGGGTAAGAAAGGCAGCATAAGAAACAGATCTGACTCAAGTATACAATTTCTAACATATGAAGAAGCTCACACTAAAAAAGGAGTTTATAGGAAACCAAAGAAAAGGTGGGACTTATATTTCCAAACCAGGTAAGAATGCAAATTTAACCCTAAAACATTGTTCAAGTTTTATTTTACATAAAAATTATTGAAATCGGACTTACATGAGTTAAAATATTGATAAAGAAAGAGTATTTGGAAAGCTCTAGTTCAAGAGGATCATTGAGATTTAGGGTTTCAATTCATTTGAGCTAAAAAAAATAGACAAAAATTTTGATTCTGGTTAAAAAGGATCACCAGATTAGGATCTCAAGTTGATCGAGCTATTGGTTTTAGTTAAAAGAATTTGTCATTTTGATATTTTAGGTTAGCCGAGCTATTTTTCACTTTTTGGTTCTAGTTAAAAAAAAAAAAGATCACTAGATTACGATCTTAGCTTGACCTAGTTGAAGATAGAGACTAAAATTCTAGTTAAAAAAGGTCTCTAGATTAAGATTTCAGGTTAACTAAGTTAAGGCAACATTTTGGTTCTAATTAAAGGGAATTGTTGGATTGGGATTTCAGATTGACCAAGATAAAGATAAAAATCAAGTTCTAGTTAAAAGGGTTTTCTAGATTAAGATTTTAGACTAACCGAGCTGAAGGTAATATTTTAGTTCTTGTTAAAGAGAGTTGGCAGATTGAGATTTCAATTTGATTGAGCTAAAAACAAAGACCAAGGTTCTTGTTAAAAACGATCTCTATATTAAGATTTTAGATTAATCGAACTAAAGATAACATATTAGTTTTAGTTAAAAGGGATCACTAGATTAGAATTTCAAGTTAAATGAGATGAAGACCAATGTTCTTGTTAAAAGGGGTCTTTAAATTGAAATTTAATGTTAATCAAACTAAAGATAACATTTTGGTTCTGGTTAAAAGGAGCTACCAAATTGGGAGTTTATATTGACTAAGCTAAAGATAAAGACCAAGATTATAGTTAAACGGGGTTTCCAAAATTGATATTTTTTGTTTAATTGAGTTGAAGGTAATATTTTGATCCTAGTTAAAAGAAATCTCTAGATTAGGTTTTCAAGTTAACCACTATGAAGATAAAGACCAAGGTTTTAATTAAATGGGTTTTGGATTGATATTTTTGGTTAACTGAGTTAAAGGCAACATTTTGATTCTAGTTAAAGGGAATTGCTATATTGGGATTTCAAGTTGACCAAGCTGAAACAAAGACTAAGGTTTTGGTTAGAGAGGGTCTTTATATTAAGATTTTAGGTTTACTGAGCTGTAGGCAACATTTTCATTCTAGTTAAAGAGTCTTGCTAGATTGGGATTTCAAGTTGATTTAATTGAAGATAAAGACCAAAATTCTAGTTAAAAAGGGTCTCTAAATTAATATTTTAGGTTGACCGAGTTGAAGACAATATTTTGGTTCTCGTTAAAGGGAATCATTAGATTAGGATTTCAGGTTAACTAAACTTTAAATAATTTGGTCGTAACACAGGTTGGAGGGGAAAATAGAATTTTGAGTCAACTAAACTAGAAGTTTTAAGAGGATTAGTTTCTGAAGAACATTTCATTAGCTTTAAAAACTTACTACATAAAGCATTTAACAAGTCTTTTCTTCGTACTTATTGTAAAGAGTAGGAATTTGTTGTTATCTATTTTTAGAGCCCCACATAAGCATAAAGAATAAAAAAAAAGGAAAAAAAGAAAATAAAAGGATCAAGATATGTTGGAAGAAAGTAATATATATATATATATATATATATATATTAAGAAGAACATACAACTCCAAGGAAATTGCCAAAAACTCGTTGAGGAGGATCAAACTATATAAAATTTGAAAATTTGACATCATATTTTGAACTAATAAAGACTTTATTAGCAAACAAAATTCAATTTTGAGAAGGAAAATTCTAAATTGTGTGTTTAAAAACTCAATTGGAATTTTTCAAGGTTTAATTGAATTTATTAAGAGCTTCATTGCAAGTAAAATTGATTATTGAAGTTAATTTAGGCTTTAATTAGAATAAATTAAAGTCCAGGGGTTGAATTATAAATTTTAAAGTTAATTTTCACAAATAAAGAGCTTAAATGCATAAATATTAAAGTTTGATGAACATTTAGGGACTTAATTGAAGAAATCCAAAACCAAAGACCAACGTGTAATAAATGTGAGGCTTCAGGTTTTGAAATTATTGAATTTAATGGCCAAATTAAAAAAAAAATTAATGATCAATTAAAGATTCAATTGAACAAATAAAAAATCAGGGATTAAATTATAGAAGGTGCTCAAATTTGAGGATGGTAATTAAGTTTGGTAGGGTGAAATTACATAAAATAAGGATTTTAAGAGGAACTTACTAGTGAAATAAAAAAAATAGAAGAATAGGGACTAAATTAAAGTTTGTTAAATTCCAAATTAAAAACCCTAATTTGTAGGGCTTAACCTAGGCAACATCATTCAACAACTATGCATCTTCTTCTTTAGTAGTTTTGGCTGATCTAGTAGACAATTTCATGTGAATGAATGTGTTATTTTTAACCACTTCTAAGGCTATAACTATCATTATTCAACTGAAAAAAACCTCATTTACAACTTTATTTTCATGAAATCAAATATTTACATCCTATGTTCTCCAATAATCTTAACAACATCTTATCTACTATCATTAGTCTCCACTGCATTTTTAGATTTTATGCCAATCAGGTTAGCACTTTTAGATGAATGAATGTGGAGCTACATACCTTTAAATTGAACCAAATTGGATCTCACATAAAGGTATACACCCTTTCTATCATGATTAAGTGGTCTCAAGCAATGTTGACATCAAAGTTACTCTAGTAAAGCCATAAAACCTTAACTAAGACACTCATTTGCATAAAACTACCCAACTTTTTTATGTGTTCAACCTAAAAAACTTCTAGAGGTTTCTTATCAAGGGTTGAAAACCCTTTTTCTCAAGATTAAAAGGCCAAAAACACTTCACTATGGCCTCCAAGTTTGTTATAAAATAATCTAAATCCAAAACTATTGATCTTGTGTTAGAACCAGCCTAGTTTTTGTTTGTTAGAACCTTAATAAACTCATCTAAAAGCTCTCAAATTATCATATAAAAGGAGAGAATCACGAGCTTATATAGAGGAAGAAATGAAAGAAAAGCAAGGGGAAAACAATTTTGATTGATGTTTTAAGTAATCCAACCAAGTTCACATTATCAAGGATTCAGTTTGTTTTTACTAGGTTTGAAGATAAGAAAAAGAAGGCAAGATTAGAAATCCATTCTTATTTGAAGATTTCAAGCTTGGAAGGTATATCTTTACAAGCTTTGAAAGTGGAGTCGATGAGGTCTGATGAATTAACTTGTATTGTTTAAATGCAATATTTTGAATGTGTTGACATGTTGATGATTACCTTAATACATTATGTTTATATTTGAGTTTGTTTTGAAATTTGTCAAATGTAATAGCAAGGCTATAATGTTCATTTGGTTTAGCTAACACATGTTTCTAGGTTGTTGAGTGTTATTTGGCTCTTGTTAAAGGTTTAGAAAGATATTTTAAAATTTGGCAAATGGAATTTAATGCATTTTTATGATGATTTATTATTTTTTTGTAAGTCTTTTGATTCAAGTATACTTGATTTTGATAATGTATCTTATTAGAGTTAAGAAAAAATGTTTAAGAGGTTAAAAAAGGTCATTCTAGGTTTGGACAATTGGCTGGGTTTTCTAAGTTTTGTTTTATGGGTTTAAGATAATGTTCTTAGGAAAAACATTTCCTTAGCCCCTTGATTCAGACCATTTTTTGTTCATTTCTTTACACATAAACCTTATTTATATATGATTAAGCAATAATCTGGTGTTCATCGTCATTAACAACATGTTTTAAATGGTTTTTACTTTTAGGATTTTAGTTTTCAACTAAAACCTATTTTTTCAAAATCATGATATTTGAGTGATCATCAAAGTAAACCGACACTTGATTCTTGATCCATGTATGATTGTGAATAAAAACTTTTGTTTGAAATATTTTATCGTTTGATGTTCATGTTGTTAGGTTTAGATTTGAATATTTTGGATGTTCTTTATTCTTTATGTGTTTGATTTGTTTTTCTTGAGAAATCTTTGAATTTTTACGTTTTTACCTATGTTGAATATGTTTTGGGTTTGAGTTCTTATTTTGATTTTTTTTTCAGGTCAACGCAATTGGATCAACCCAGTCAGGTCAGTCTATTTGAGTCAACCCAGTCGGGTCAAAAGCAGGTCAGTCATTAGGCCTTATTTGGTTTACAACATTTTTGGTTAATGTTTATTTGATTTAAAAGTGTTTTTGATAAATACCTTTTAGCCTTGTTTTAGATAGTTTTATTTCAAGAAATTTTGTTTTTTGGTCTAATATGGCCTTGCAAAATTCAAATAAATAAATAAATACAAAAATGGTAATAGTATATAATAATTATTTTTTTACATGTTGCTCCTGATCAAGTTTCTTAAAAATAAAAAAATCATGTTTTGGTGTCCTTATATATACATGTTGTGTTTTAGCATTTTTTACAAAATATATATTTGCATGTATTTTGGATTTAATAACTAGTTTATTGAATTCATAATAATTTAGCTAATATTCCAATAACCCTAAAATTTTAATTCATGAAATTAATGGTCAATATTATGGTATAAATATTAGACCTACAAGTAGGCTAATATTTAAATATCAGGAGTTGATTAGAAAATTCTTAAAATTATTTTATTTATTCATAAATTTTAATTTGAAGTATTTTTTTTATCACAATCTATGAATTGTAAAAAGCCATTTTCATAAGAATTCATTTGAGCACTTAAGCCTATACTAAATTCAAAATACTAGATTTATTCGTAAAAGTAAATCCTTTTCTTGAGCCATGACAAACCATTGACTATAAACTCATCAAAACCTTTAAACCATATTTAGATCACGTAATGCAACTTACATAAAGAAGATGTGTGACACAACCAAAAGATTGTTGTCTTTTCCTAACTGCAGGAGTATCGAAATAATAAATAACCCGGTAAAACCGGGGTCAAACCACAAGGAGATTAATTGCGCAAATTATAAACAACAATAATAACAATAACAACAACAACTATAATAATAATAATACTAGTAGTAGTAGTAGTAGTAATAATAATAAAGAAAGAGAAGAAGAAGAAGATGATGAGAACTTGGAGATAGAATATTAATGAAAGGATTAAACAATGATAATAACAAATGTCAAGGTTAGAGGTTCCACTAATGGTATGTCAAACAAGTATAGTATAAACTCATATTATTCAATGGGAAACCATACACAAAGGAGGTTCCAATCGGATTATCGATTGTTAACATAATTACATTAGTCATCTTATTCAATTAAAGCTAATAATTGTAAATTTGATCAAACATTCATGATTATAACTTATGTTAACAACAAATCAAGTTCCTATCATAGCTCAGGTGTCGGTTATACCATACAATATAGGCTATGAAAGTGACAAGTATTTGTTGTGCAAAGTGTTATACAACATAAATCAAGATTTTTCATTTAACAAGCAAAGTATTAAAGAGTGAATAAGATAACAAATACAAAACATGTTAGTATCAAACATTAAAGTCCATATTAAGTTTATATTATACTTATTCTTACACCATTAGTGTAACCTTTCAGCTTGACATAATAAACTTAGATAGAATGAAAGAAAGAAAAATAGATAAACAAAATAAGAACATAAATAAGATAAGAGTTAACTAAGTAAAAGAAATGAAATGAAAGGCATAAACTTCATATTAATGAAAGCAAAGCATAAAATTTACAAAAAAATACAAAGAGAGAAAGCAAGAGCACGATCTTGATCTGGACACCATGATGCCTAAATGCATGACAAATGCCTCCTTTTATAGGCCAAAATTGGGAACATGAATGGGTGACCAACTCTTGACTTGGTGACAATCCTTATCTTCTCTTGTTTGCCCAAAATGTCATTAATAACATCAAAATTGAAGCCACTTGAAAATAAAAGTTGTAGGAAATTATCTTAACTTTCTTGTGCAAAATAATTCAGCTGATTTCGACTTCTAGAACTCTAGATATGGCCAAAATACTGAATAGTGATTGAGCTGGAGGACAAATTCGAGCTTTTTTTTTTATTATTGCTACAATTTGGACTTGAAAATAACCTTTTTAGATCTTGGGCTCCATATGAAAGTTATAGGCCTATGTCTTACCTTTCCATCCATATAAAGTATACCTAAATTTGAAATCTACATCTCTATATATGATCCAATTACTGAATAGTGTTCTGATTTGGATTACACTGACATCTCTTTTCTAAGTTTGGCCATCTCTTTGTCCTTCCAATTTCATTTCTTAAATTCATCAATCAATCTTTTCATTTATGTGATGGGTCTGCATTTAAAATGAATATTTACCACAAATTAAAGGTATCTTATATTATTAGATATATTATTATAAAACATGCTTTAGTTGAGGAGTTATTGATACTTCAACTGCGAAATGATGATATAAAACCTTGATAAAAATACACTTTTAAGTATCAATCACACCCCTCAACTAGCTTATTACTACTTTCTAGTAATCAAAGCGTTAAAATAGAAAAATACTTTCAAATTCCATAAAGTAAGGTAGTTATCATTTAACTTCCATTAATTTATCCAGATAAACAAACTCTCATTAAATTTATATACCTGCTCAATACCTCTTAACAAGATATTCATAAATCTTTCTTTAGTGCTCAATGTATCAACACATAATTATGGGGCTTTTCTTGAAAGAAAACAAAATTTTTGTTCTAAAGTTTAAGATTAACTTCCTTAGACTGGGATTATTATTTTTGTCTTCTTTTTTTAATATATATACATATAATTTAAAACATCATACATCTTTAACCCATGTAACAAGCTTTCAACTAATGACTCTTAAACTAGTTGGTCTTAGGGCATTAAGTCTTAAGACAACT
The DNA here is from genome assembly GCA_015708895.1 of Populus ilicifolia. NCBI lineage: Eukaryota > Viridiplantae > Streptophyta > Magnoliopsida > Malpighiales > Salicaceae > Populus > Populus ilicifolia. The sequence continues at coordinate 374,779 of SRLM01000612.1, read as the reverse complement.
CTACAAGCTTAGTAACTCGGGTCACAGATAATGATATGTAAATAGTGCAATGGTTGATTCCCTTAAGCTTTTCCCCTCAACCCATGTAACAAGCATTAGGCTAATGGCTCCCAAGTCAGTTGACTTTAAGGTATTAGGTGTTAAAACACCCCTTCGAGCTTAATTGCTTAGGTTAGGGAGGTTACGAAACCAAACTTATCTACATTTTTATTATTATCATTTTTTTCTTTTTTCTTTTTTCTTTTTCTTTTTTTTTGTTTTTTTAATTGTATACTATCCATTTTCCTTAATTGTTACCTTTAACAAAAGAACATAAATAATGTAATAATCCAATATACAACCCACAATCATATGTTTAAAGTGTGTGTGTAAATTAAGGTTTAAAAATACATGTTAAATAAGTATATGAGCAGAATTAAGTGATAACAATGCAAAAATTCATAAATCTGAATATTTCAAGAAGTATTATAATAGACCTTGTTATGAATGATTACTAAGATACATCTCAAAAGTCATAAAAAGTTCTCCTTACTCTGCCATCATAGTAACAACAATTTTGTGCATACTTTATGAAATAGAAAACACAATTAGTTTTTTTTTTTAGCTATGAACCTCTTCCTCCAACTAAAACGAGACATTGTCCTCAATGTTTAAAGGTAAAAAGATAGAGTATAGAAGATATCACCTGAAAGAATGAACACTAACAAACCTGAAACATACTAAAACAAATATAAAAAACAACAAAACACAATAATAAAACCAAAAGACATAAAGATTCACAAATGGAGGCTCAAATCCAATCTAAGCGTTTTACGGCTTTTCTTAGTTGACCAATTTATGCGACTCATAGAAGGATCAATTACAAGAATGAAAAATTGTAGTTGGTTAATCAATTATTCAGTAGTAGCAACAGAGATTATGATTTATCATGCAGAAGATGTTAGAAATTCATGTTCCACATCATGATCAAGAAAAAACAACAACTTACCATAATAACCTACCATAATAAACATTAACATTTAACAAATCTATGAATTTGTGGTGAATATGCAGTTAGGCCTAAGAAGAAATATGAAAGATCTCTTCTAATGTGCCTAGATCACCCGGTAAAGCAATGAAGGCATCAACATGGTTAAACATTGCATTCATTCGAGCAGACATTATGGAAACTTGTAGTTCCTCTCCAATTATTTTTCCAATTATGTCCTCTTGTGCCAAAGCTTCAGGGATGATCCCCAAAACTTCACTACCTTCTAAAAAAGTAGTTATTGACACACCTCTCATTAACCCAAGATTGCCTCCCCTATACATTAAATGAATCTTTCTCTCAGTTAGCACTTGACCAAGATGATTTGTTGATTCTAAAAACTTCTTTTCTTTCCCAGGACTAGATCCACTGAAAATACAAATACTTTTTATTTGATGACTTGAGGAACTTGCTATTTTTACACCCTTCTGTATTTGGTGAATGTATGGGTTGAGTAAAAATAAAAGGAAGGAAGAGAGGATTTTATAGATGAGAAATTAAAAGGGCAATCATACCACCTATATGTAGGCTAGCTAGAGTCTCACACACACACTTTATTTATTTATTTATTTATTTACTTTTTAAAAAACATGTGTATGTCTAGGTAGTTGTGATTATGGCTCACATCTTCCCTTGGTTTTACGTCCAAAAACAGCTTAAACGCCCTCTATGGGTCGAGGATAGGCTTTCCATCCAGTTTTCTTAAAAACTGGCAAACAAGGTCTTTTTTAGTCAAATTCCCAAGACTAAGTCGATCATGTTCTTCATGAAATAGTGGTCATAAATCATGAATTGCAAGATGCACATCTCCACTAGAATGCATCTCAAGAGTCAATAGAAGATTATCTATAGACTCCTTACTTAGGCCATCCTTAATGAATTGTATTTTATCTTCACGGTTTATAGATACCATTCCTAAAGAATGACATTGTGTATTACAAGTCCATCTAGCATATCAATGACAGGCTTTCATTCATTTTACACAATGTTTCTTTGCAAAAGTGTTTTTACCCGTTATCCGCCATTTGATTGGGATAAGAGAAACTAGCAAAAATCACTAAAAAAGAAACACAAAAATAATATGAGAAAAAAAATCAATCTTTATATATAAGATCACCTAATTCAATAGACTCATGTTCAACTCAAAAATTATCAAAGTAAACTTTCCAATGATGTCTATTTACCTTGAAAACATTGTCATTCTTTAGATTCTCGATATTGTAGGCCCCATATAGATACGCCCATATGGATACACATGTTTCATAATAAAAGGACCGCTCCATCTTGATCTTAATTTTTTAGGAAATAAATGCAGTCAACAATTATAAAGCAAGACTTTTTGACCAACATTAAATGTTTTTCTTAGTATATTCTTGTCATGAAACTCTTTGATTCTTGCTTTATGAATTCTTGAATTTTCATATGCATCATTTCTTATTTCCTCAAGCTCATTTATTTGTAATTTTCATAGTTGACTAGCATCATCCAGATTTAAATTGAAAGCTTTAATAGCCCAATAAGCTTTATGTTCAAGTTCCATAGGCAACTGACAAGGTTTTTCATAGACTAGTCTATAAGGTGATATACCTAATGATGTTTTATAAGCAGTTCAATAAGCCCAAAGTGCATCATTAACTCTTAAAGACCAATCTTTCCTATTAAGATTCACTGTTTTCTCCAAAATGTGTTTGATCTTTTTATTAGCAAGCTCTACTTGTCCATTTGTTTGAGGGTGATAAGGGGTGGCAACTTTGTGTGTGATTCCATATTTCTTCATTAAAAACTCAAATGGCTTATTGCATAAATGTGTTCCACCATCACTTATTATGGCTCGAGGGAATCTAAATCGACTCAAAATATTTTCATTCAAAAACTTTATCACTGTTTTGTGATCATTGTTTTGACTTGGAATTGCCTCTATCCATTTTGAAACATAATCTAGTCCGACTAATATGTATAAGAAATCAAATGATGGAGGGAATGGACCTATGAAATCTATACCCCAGCAATCAAAGATCTCAATGACAATAATAGGATTTAAAGGCATCATGTGATGTTTTGAAATATATCCCAACTTTTGATAATTTTCACAAGACTTGCAAAATGCATGTAAGTCTTTGAATATTGGAGGCCAATAAAATCCACTTTATAAGATTTTTACAGTTGTCTTTCTTGACGAGAAATGGCCCCCACATGCCTTAGAATGATAAAATTTAATGACATTACTTACCTCATTGTCAGGAATGCATCTTCAAAATATTTGATCAGGACAATATTTGAATCAATAAGGGTCATCCTAATAAAAGTTCTTCACTTCATTCAAGAACTTTCTTTTATCTTGGGTACTCCAATGAGCTGACAATTGTCCTGAAACAAGAAAATTGACAATATTAGCAAACCAAGGCATTATAGAGACAGAAAGTAAAGATTCATTGGGAAAGTAGTCATCGATTGGTATGATGTCAGTTTTCAAATTTGTTGTCAATCTTGACAAGTGATCTGCATCAACATTTTCAGTGCATTTTTCATTTGTGATTTCTTTTTCAAAATAAATCATTTGCAAATCTTCAGATTCACCCAACGTATTTTTACTTAAAGTAGATTCAAGTTCATCATAAACTAATTTATCAATATGATCTACTCCTTATAAATCATTATCATCTCCAGGTTGCTTGCAAATGTTGAAAATATTCAACTCTAATGTAATGTTTCCAAATGATAGCTTTATTAGTCCATTCCTACAATTAATCAATGCGTTAGAGGTTGCAAGAAATGAAAGTCATAAAATAATAAGAAATGAATTACATGCTTCAATAGGTTGTGTGTCCAAGACAACAAAATCCATAGGATAAATGAATTTATCGACTTGTACTAACACATCTTTAATTATTCCTCTAGGCACTTTTACAGATCTATCGGCAAGTAAAAGAGATATAGAAGTTGGTTTTAATTCACCTAGATTAAGACTCTGAAAAACTGAATATGGAAGTAAATTCACACTAGCACCAAGATCAAGTAAGGCTTTTTCAATTTTATGCTCTCCAATAAAGCAAGAAATTATAGGATAACTGGGGTCTTTATATTTCAAAACATTATTGTTCTAAAGAATAGCACTTACTTGTTCGGTTAGAAAGACTTTCTTTTTCACATTCAGTTTCCTCTTCATAGTAGATAGGTCTTTCAAAAATTTAGCATAGGAAGGAACATGTTTAATAGCATCTAGCAAAGGTATATTGATTTTTACCTGTTTGAAAGTTTTAAAAATTTCAGAGTTGTGATTGACTTTTCTTTGTTTGGTCATGGCTTGAGGAAATGGAAGTGCTAGTGTAGAATCAGTCTTTTCTTTGCAATTTTCAGACTCAACCCCTTCCTTACCCTCAGAGATTGACTTATTTTCTTATAAGGTTCAAGAATGGGTTTTTCAATAACTTACCACTACGAAAAGTAGTGACTAATTTGACTTGATCCATGTGTTGGCTTCTAGAACTACTTGCATTTGCATTGTATTGCCCCTTGGGATTTTGTTGTGGTTGAGATGGAAACTTACTTTTCTCTTGAAAACTCAGAGCAGATGTTAATTTTGCAAGAGTATCTTTAAAATTTGTCATGTTTTGAGCAAGTTGAATATTGATTGTCTCTTACTTTTCAATGAATGCATGTAATGTTTCCTCAAGATTTCTTCTAAGAGGTGTAGCATAAAGAGGTGCATATCCATAAGAATTTTAGAAACTGTCGTGTGCTTGAAACGGTGGTTGTGAAGTTTATGCATTGTTATTCTCATTCTTCCAACTAAAATTTAGGTGATTTCTCCAACCAAGGTTATGTGTTTATGAATATGGGTTATGGTTGGCCTTTTGAAAACTATTTAAAGTATGGGCTTGTTCATGAAGACATTCCTTAAAAGAATACAAGGTTGGACAATTATTGGTTGAGTGTTCATTTGTTTCACATATTTGACACACAATGTTTTCAACATATTTTAATTTACCACTCTTTTTCAATTCTAGTGCCTCGACTTTTCTAGCTAAAGATGCAAACTTGGCTTAAAGGTCATGATCTTCCCTAAAGTTGTACATATCTCCATTAGATGTATGAGGTTGAGTTTTACTCGGTGCCTTTTAAGTACCCGCGGTGTCCTAATTTTGAGCTTTTTCAGCTAACAAGTCTAAATACTTCATTGCTTCATCAGGATCTTTATCTTCAAAGGTGTCATTGCACATTAATTCAACCATTTGCTTATTTTTAGGTGTTAACCCTTCATAAAAATGTGAAACCAATCTCCATGTTTCAAAACCATGATGAGGACAAGTATTAAGCAAGTCTCGATACCTATACTAACATTGTTAAAATGTTTCTCCTAGTTTTTGAGTGAAAGTGGTGATTTGTCTTTTAAAAGAGTTTGTTCTATGAGATGGGAAAAACTTTTTTAAAAACTGTTGTTGCATTTCATCCCAAGCACAAATGGATCTCGATCTTAAATTTTATAGTCATGTTTTAACTTTATCTTTTAATGAAAAATGAAAAAGCTTTAATCTGATGGTGTTCATGCTATAATTTAAATTATTATATGTGTTGTAAACCTCCTCAAATTTCCTTAAATACAAGTATGAATGTTTCAATTTTAAGCCATGAAAAGAAGGTAAAAGTTGAATAATGTCTGGCTTAAAATTAAAATGAGATGCATCATGAGGAAAAACTATGATGGTGCACTTGTTCTTATGGGATTCATGTGGTCTCTAAGTGTTCTAGCACTGTTATTCTCATTATAAAGTGATTGATTATCTTCTTTGGCCATATTTTCTGAACATGATGAAGATACCCTACAAAGTCTTCCCATTGATGTACGTGACCACACTCTCATGCACGTGCAGAAATATAATAAAAAGAAAAAGAAAACAAAAGAAGAAGAAATAAGAAAAAAGAAACAAAATTATATACAAGAAAAATGAAAAGAGAAAATAAAATAAATATTATAATTTATACAAAACATACCTCCTCGGTAACGACGCCAAAAGAGAAAAGATTGTTGTCTTCTTTCAAGTGCAGGAGTGTCGAAGTAATAAATAACCCAGTAAAACCGGGGTCAAACCTTAGGGAGGTTAATTGTACAAATTATAAACAACAATTATAAACAACAATAATAGCAATAACAAAAATAATAAAAATAACAACAACAATTATAATAATAATAATAATATTAGTAGTAGTAGTAATACTAATAATAATAGTAATAATAATATAAAAAGAAGAAGAAGAAGAAGAAGATGAGAACTTGGAGATAGAATATGAATGAAAGGATTAAACAATGATAATAACAAATGTCAAGGTTAGAGGTTCCACTAATGATATGTCAAACGAGTATAGTATAAACTCATATTATTCAATTGAAAACTACATACAAAAGAGGTTTTAATCAGATTATTGATTGTTAACATGATTACATTAGTCATCTTATTCAATTAATGCTAATACTTGTAAATTTCATCAAGCATTAATGATTATAACTTATGTTAACAACAAATCAAGTTCCTTTCATAACTTAAGTGTTGGTTATACCATACAGTATGGGCTATGAAAGTGTCAAGCATTTGTTGTACCAAGTGTCATACAACATAAATCAAGATTAGTCATTTAACAAGCAAAGTATTAAAGAGTGAATAAGATAACAAATACAAAACATGTTAGTATCAAATATTAAAGTCCATATTAAGTTTATACTATACTTATTCTTACACCATTAGTGTAACCTTTTCACCTTGACATAATAAACTTAGATAAACATAATGAAAGAAAAAAAATAAAATAAAAACATAAATAAGATGAGAGTTAACTAAGTAAAGGAAAGGAAATGAAAGGTATAAACTTCATATTAATGAAAGCAAAGCATAAACTTTACAAAAAATACAAAGAGAGAAAGCAAGAACATGATCTTGATTTGAAAACCAAGATGCCTAAATGCATGGCAAATGCCTCCTTTTATAGGCCAAAATTGAGAATTGTTGATCTAATGACTAATTGATGAGTAAGTGACCAACTCTTGACTTGGTGACAATCCTTATCTTCTTTTGCCTGCCCAAAATATCATTGATAACGTTAAAATTGGAGCCATTTAAACATGAAAGTTTTAGGCAATTGTCTCAGCTTTCTTATGTAAAAAATTCAGCTCATTTCGACTTTTAGAACTCCAGATATGGCCAAAATACTGAACAGTACTTTGGCTGGAGGACATATTCGGGCTTCTTTGTTGTTACTACAATTTGGACTTGAAAATAACCTTTTTAGATCTTGGGCTCTATGTGAAAGTTGTAGACCTATGTCTTACATTTCCATCTATATAAAATAGACCTAAATCTGAGATCTACAACTCTAGATATAATCCAATTACTGAATAGTGTTCCAGTTTGAATTGCACTGATATCTTCTTTTTTTTTAAGTTTGACCATCTCTTTATCCTTTCAATTTCAGTTCTTAAATTCATCAATCAATCCTTTCATTTATATAATAAGTCTGCATTTAAAATGAATATTTACTACAAATTAAATGTATTTTATATTATTAGATATATTATTATAAAATATATTTTAGTTAAGGAATTATTGATACTTCAAGTGCAAAATAATGATATAAAACCTTGATAAAAATACATTTTTAAGTATCAATCAATGTGATAGGGTGATAATACCTTTCTTAACCACATCTTTCTCTTACTCTTGAAATTTATGATAAGATTAGCATAGTCGTGTTTCCTAGCAACCCTAGATCAAACAACTAGTTAACGACTCCTTGACCCTTGACACTACACATCCACATGCAACAATCCTGACATTTGATTGATGCTTAATTTTGTAAACGCTTTTTTATATATATTATATTATTAAGTAAAAAAATATTTGAGAAATACAATTGTTAAACCAATGGAGTTCATGATTTGGATTGTAGGTTTGGCAAGTTAAGTTGCGAAGTCTAGTCGATCAAATTTGTCACATCTTAATATTAAAAAAATTATCATCTTGATTTTTTTTATGTTAAACCACGTTTTTTATCAATCATTTGAGTTGTCCTTAGACTTGCTAAGTTAACTAAGTCACATCAAAACTCAGTGAAGTCCATAATCTGACTCGTGGGTTTAAAGGTTTAAGCCATAAATTAATCAAATATATCAAACTCGTGGGCTTAAAGGTTTAAGCCATGAATCAATCAAATATACCATTGTTTCAATATTAAAATAAAACAAAAGATGTTGTTATCTTAAAAAAGTTTAAAGCTAGATCATTTTTTTATTGATCATCTAAGTTTCTTTTGAACCCAACAAGTTGATTTAGTCATATTAAGATAACTCTTATATAAGTTAATTTTAAACTTGTGTTAGTTAAAAAATTAGGTTAAGAGGTTTTAAGATTGACCTGTTAAATTGAATTTGATAATAATACAAAATATTTCCTTTCCTTGTGACTTGAAAACAATTCTTAACTTATTATTATATGATTAGATCAATAAACTATTTCATATTATAACTAAATTATAAAATGATAATAAAATTAAATTAATTTATCATTAAAATTGTATCATCAATTTTTATCCCTGTTTTGTAACTAAGTTACAGTGCTCATGCACATTTTACCAGTAACATATTCAGTATAGCAAAAGGAGGTGTTTCCTTGACTTTATTATCTAGTCAATTCTTTCATACTTAATCCCTGTTTCATGCCCCCGTAACTTTTAGGTTAGGTATGAGAAACCTTTCTTTTATTATATAAATTTATTTTTCATTTTATATAGGAAAAATCATCTATTTTTTAGTAATTTATTTATCATTTGATTTAATAATATTTTTTTATATAAATATTGATAACTTTCACATCAAGTATTAAAATGATAAAATTTAGAGGATAATGAATTATTGGTTTGAAACCATCTTCAGCAATGAATCAATAATTTAAAGTGTTTTTCTCATGTATTTTTAATAAACCGGTGTTTATATATAAATGTAAGAGGATACGTTTGAGAAGTAAAAAGCTCATTTGATATTTCTTTATCTATAAAGAATTTTCAATGTGAAAACATAAAGACATGGCTGATATTTGGATAGAAAAAGAACGAGTTTATTGGGCCCAAATGAATTGACTTATTCGTAAAGCACATTGCTCTTTAGAAAATCTATCTTGTATTTATTATTGCATGGTCCCAGCTCTATGACAACTCCTTATCATTCTCTTGATACTCATCCTCTTCATCATAAATAATTTGTTTGTCCTAATAAAGAAAATTCCAATTCATTGAGCCTTTCAATGCAATAAAATAGAAACCCCCAGGGGCTCAATAACATTGAGATTTAAACGAAAAGGCTTATTTTAAGTGTAACTGTGTGAGGGAGGATAAGTAGGAGGGCTTTATTATAAAAATTAACTGATGAGGTACCACGGTGAGAAAATTACTAAAGCAGAGGGACTTATGAGCTTATTAACCCACTATCCCTTGATCTCTAGCAGTTGTAAAATTAGAAAAAGATCAAGGGCATAAATGTAAGGTCACGGAACTGTTTTCGAAGGGCAAATTGGGCAATTAAAATGAAGAAAAGAAAATCTGGGAGCCCTTCATTCCCCTGGTTTTCATCTAGCTAATGGAAGCAGGGAGTGGTGGGAATAGAGGCTTGTGAGGGGTGCAAATGGAAGCATAAAAGGAGGAAACACCAGAGTAAAGCATCTAGATCCTCAGAGTCAGCATCCGGGGGTGGCGGTTACCGGTTCCCTTTAAAGCAAGCTGTGACCGCAGGCTCCCTTGCTCTTACTGGTGACACAGTCGCTCAAGTTACAGACCGGTGGAGAAAGAAGGAGCCATCCAAATCACTCTCCTTTCACGACGACGCGTCTCACAAGTCCAACGACAGTTCGGTCAGGTTTTTTATTTCATGTTTTGGAATTTTGAAATGAAATAAATTTAACCATGTTGTTGTGTGTGTTGTTTATTCATCCAGCAGTAAAAGTAATTAGTTTATTTTAAAGCGCGTTTTTGTGGAAGAAATATTTAAAAAAACATGATCATGTATTATTTTTTATAGTTATCAAACCAATTCCGAAACTAAATTCAACTCTACACATGAGTTGAAGATGAGGTGGTTCAAACTTGCGGGTAGGTGAGTCTCGTGAGAGAGCTATATAAGAAATACTCAAGGGAGATCAAAACTAGAATAACTTTTTAGGGAGGACCAAAACTTATATTTTTAATTTCTCGAGGGGGGCGCACATAAAACATGTATATAATCTTAGAAAAATTGAGATTTTTTTGCTATGATGGGTCGACTCTTATTTCTCGAAACAATGTCATTTTAGGTGTGGTTTCTATGAAACATGATAAGCTACATGCTCTTTTTTCAAAAAATAAAATAAAATTGAAAGTGACTTAGTTGGGTTTACTTGAGTTAATTCTAATCCTGGTTAAAAAACAAGCTTGAATCACGTTTCAAGTCAACGAGACACGAGATCATTTAGTCCGGCCTAACTAAGTTTAATAATTATAATTTATTTAAATTAAATGTATTTTTACAAAAACTCAATTACCATATTACAAACTAGCAGCAAGTCTTCAACTACTTTGATAAGGCCACATGTTTCTAAGTCAATTACTCACTGTATGATTTTTTTTTTTAATAAAGTTTGTTTTTTGTATTTTAAAGTTTTTTTATTTAAAAAACATTAAATTAATGTATTTAGATGATTTTAATATGTTAATATAAATTTTTTTAAATAAAATATATTTTTAATATATTTCAATTAAAATTTATTTTTATAAAAACACCATCTAGAAAAAATATATTTTAATTAAAAATTATTTTTATAAATACACTATCTAGAAACGCACAAGTCTAAGCCCATTTCTCTCATTTTCAGACCCGCAAACGAAGTAATTTATATTATTGACAGTTACTGCCAAGAACTTTTGCATTTTGCTTTGAATCACCAAACTCTGTAATTTGTAAAAAGCAGAGCATGCAGATTTTTTATTTTGTTTTTACTACAAAGAAAATTAAAAACCGAAGTCGTGATACACGTGCATAGAAAGAAGATAAACACTGGACACCCATCCTTTAGTGGACGCTACCACCAATCTAGTCAGCAAAATTAAATTATTGCACGACCTTATCCATTCTTTGTAGCTAGTCGTTTGTACTGCTACTTGATAAGGGAGAACCCAGCTGCGTCGACCCACCGCATCTGACATACAAACTACAGTAGTCGCAGGTAACCCTAATCTTCTTGCAAGTTTCATTCGATGATGGCGTGTGTTCAATCTCTTCTTCTCTTTTGTTCTTTTATGTACATTTTTAATATCAACCCATCTTGTGCCCAAATTCCCAATTCACCAATTAGGTTTCTTGTTCTTCCTGTGACCAAAGATCCTGCAACCTTTCAGTACTTGACCACAATTCATCACGGCACCTCACGAGAACCCGTCAGGGTTGTACTTGATCTGGGGTGTCCATCTCTTTGGCTTGCTTGTTCCTCAGGGCGCCTGTCTTTATCTAGGCGTCTGATTCCAAGCTGCTCAATCCAGTGCCCAGCAGCAATGCCGAACAACATGAGTTGCGCCTTCTCTGCTGCTATGCCTACACGTAAATCTACCGCTTGTGGTCTCTCCACAGAGAACAGCATCACACGGTCAGCAACAAGAGGTGAGCTTGTAGAAGACATCTTGACCGTCCAATCAGTTGACGGGTCAAAATCAGGTCCAGTCACTATGGTAGATCACTTTCTCTTCTCTTGCGTACCCAGATTTCTTTTAAATAGGCTAGCGGGGGGTGCCCAAGGAATGCTTGGCCTCGGTAAGTCTCGAATTGCTCTTCCATCTCAGCTTGCTTCGAAATTCGGGCTCCAGAGAAAATTTGCAACCTGCCTATCATCTTCAGATGGTCTCATTTTATTTGGCCATGAGACTGGTTACGACTCAATTTTTGGCACAGATATTTCAAGGTCACTGACGTACACCCCTCTAGTGACTAGCCCAGATGGCAGTGGCAGCTCACAAGATTATTCCATCAACGTGAAGTCCATCAAAATCAATGGCAAGCGATTGTCTCTAAGGCAAAAGGGTATTGGTGGAGGCACAAAAATAAGCACAACTGTGCCCTACACCACTTTGGAGAGCTCAATATACAGCACCTTTATTAAAGCTTACAAGGAGGCTGCTACTAATAATTATTTCCTGAACATGACAGTTGTGGCACCTGTGGCACCATTTGGTCTTTGTTTTAGCTCAAAAGAAGTTCCTAGCAGCATGTTGTTGGGGCCAATGGTTCCTGCCATTGATCTAGTTTTGCAAAGTGAGATGGTGAAGTGGAGGGTGCATGGTAGGAATGCGATGGTGCCGGTGCTTGATGAGGTTATGTGCCTAGGTTTCTTGGATGGCGGCTTCAAGTCCAAGACCAGTTCCTCAATTGTTATAGGAGGGTTTCAATTAGAGGATAATCTTTTAGAGTTCAATTTAGGTACTTCCATGTTAGGATTTAGTTCGACTAGACATACATCTTGCTCTGATTATCATACGAGGATGATGCAATCTACACTTAAAGATTCCTTGTGATTCCCCTCTCCAGTTTTGGTGTCTACTCTTGTAATTACTTCAATCCATGGATTTTGGCAGTTACTGTCAATATCAATAATCTCAATTAAGCCTAAGTATAAAGAAGTCAAGTTTTGTTATTGAGATTTTCATGAAATGATCTTCTTTATCTTATAAAGACCAATACTCTATTGGTTACGGAGAAGAAAGTACTTTGTACAGTAAACAACTTGGAATCTCTGATTTCATATGAATAGTGAAAGAAATGCTGCTTTTTAAATTCAACCCCCTTTTTTTTTCCTCACGTGCTCCATACTTATTTCAATTTTATTCTTTTTTTTCTTATTTTTTTTTAAACAATTGTTAAGGTTGTTTTTCAACCAATAACATCAAGATAATTTAGACTCAGCAAAGATTCTTGTTAAAAGATATATATATATATATATATATTTATCAATTTCATTGTTTTTTTTCAATTTAGTCCATAGATGTTTTTTACTGGTTAGGCAGAATACCCTTTATATCACCTTACAAGATCTCTTATTTAATTTAATTTTAAACCTATAAAAAATTGGAGATTTCAATTATTTATAACATTAACATTTTATTGTTACTTAAAAAAGAAAAAATGTATTCGCATAATAGCACGCATGGCATTATTGTGTTACTTTCTCCATTTCTTTTGAGCTAGATGCGCTTCACTTTCTTTTTAATTGGAAACTATACTTTTTTACAAAGAATATTACACCTTTTCTTAATTATCAATTTGATTATCTTAGATGTCAAGTCTTTTCATTTTTTATTATCAATGAAAAAATCTACCTTAACAAAAAGTAAAAAAGAAAAAGAAAACTATCAAAACCAATTTACTCAATCTTACCCTCCTAATTAAAGAGTGCTGCCGAGAAAAAGAAAATTATTAGGTCAAATAATTTATTTGGAGATGATAACAAATTATTTGACATGAAAGGAATTTCTTTTGACGCATTGGGCTATAGTAACAAGTCAAGTTATATTAGTATAATATTTTCTTTATTCTCATTAACTAAATATATATATAAAGAAAAAAAAAGATTTTACTTGTCCTCACATATTGTTATTTACTGGAATAAATTTTTTATTTTTTATTATTTCATGTTCTTGTTTCTTTTTCAATTTCAATTTCAATTCAATTCATCAACATTAAACTTGTCAAGGGTTGCATTTCATAATTATTTTTAATTTATTTTTTTATAAATTTATCTTAGTTTCATGACTCAAACTATGGGTTTAACAAGTTAATTTAACTTACTTGAATTTTTTAATTTTTTTAATTGATTTTTTTTTAATTTCATCATTTAACATTGTGTTAATTAAGAATTAGGCTTCGTAATTTATTTTGATTTATTTTCTATGAGGCTAACCTCATCTTATGACTTAAGTCATAGTTTGGCTAGTTCACTAACACGATCAAATGATTAATGTCTTCTTCAAAGTATAGAAGTGTTGAAGTAATAAATAACCTAACAAGATTGTGATCGAACCATAAGGAGATTAACTATATAAATTATAAACAACAACAACAACAAGAAAAAGAAGTTAAAGAGAACTTTGAGATTGTAAGATTAATGTAAAGATTAAATAATGATAAAAAAATATTAAGGTTAGAGGATCTAATATTAGTATTTCAAACAAATATAATATAAATTATTTTTATTACTCAACTGAAAATCACACACAAAGGAGGTTCCAATTGGATTATAAATGGTTAACATAATTACATTAGTTATCTTATTCAAATAATATTAATACTTATAAATGTTGTCAAATATTCATGATTATAACTTATGTTAACAACAAATCAAATTTCTTTCATAGCACATGTATAGGTTATACCATATGATTGGACTATGAAAGTGCTAGTATTTGTTGTACTACGTGTTATATAATACAAATCTAAATTAATCATTTAACAAGTAAAGTATTAAAAGTAAATAAGATAACAAATACAAAATATTTTAGTATCAAACATTAAAGTTCATATTGAGTTTACACTATACTTATTCTTACACCATTAGTGTAATCTTTTCACCTTGACATAATAAACTTAACTAAACATAATGAAAGAAAAAAAAAATAAGAACATAAATAAGATAAAAGTTAACTAAGTAAATGAAAAGAAATAAAAAGCATAAACAAGATATTAATGAAAGCAAAACTTAAACATTACAACATTATAAAGAAGAAAAAGAAAGTATATGATCTTGATCTAAAAAATAAAATGCTTAAATGCATGAAAAATACCTCTTTTTAAAGGCTAAAATTAAAAACTATTGATTTGTTGATTAATTATTGATTGGGTGGCCAAATCTTGGTAACAATTTTATTTTCTTGTTTGAACAAAACATTATTACTAACATTAGAATTTAAACAAACTTAATTCATGAAAATTATAGGAAATTATCTCAGCTTTCTAAAAAAACAATTGAGCTTATTTGCATTTCTAGAACTCAAGATATGGGTTGAACACTGAACAATATCTAGGCTGCAAAACAGACTCTGACTTTTCTTTTTATGCTAAGATTTAGACTTCCAAATGACAGAATTGAGTTTTGGATAATCATAAATATTTTAGGCCTATAGTTTGGCTTTTCATTCATACAGAGCAGACCCAAATCCAAGTTTTATAGTTTCAGATATGACCTAATAACTAAACAGTGTTCTAGTTTGATTTGTATTAGCATCTCTTTTCAAAACTTAGCCCTCTATTGATCTTTTTAATTTTAGTAGTTAAACTCATCAATCAATCATTTTATTTATGTAATAAGCCTGCATTAAGATGAAGATTTATCATAAATTAAAAGAATCTTATAGTATCGGATTTATTATTATAAAACAAGCTTTAGTTAATGAGCTATTAATACTTCCAAGTGCAAAATGCTGATATATAACCTTGATAAAAATATATTTTTAAGTACTAATCATATAAGTTATAACCATAAATGCTTGACAATATTTACAAGTATTAACATTATTCAAATAAGATAACTAATGTAATCATGTTAAAAATTTATAATCCGATTTGAACCTTCTTTGTGTATGGTTTCCAAGTGATTAATAAAAAGAGTTTTTACTATACTTGTTTGAAATATCATTAGTAAATCCTCTAACCTTGACATTTGTTGTTATCATTATTTAATTTTTACATTGATCTCAAAGTTTTCATCAACTTCTTCTTCTTCTTCTTCTTCTTCTATTATAATTACTATTACTATTATTCTTGTTGTTTTTGTTGTTAGATTATTGTTATTTATAATTTATATAATTAATCTCCTTATAGTTTAACTCTGGTATTGCCGGTTATTTATTACTTCGACACTCCTATATTTAGGAGAAGATATCAATCTTTTAGTCGTGTCAAGTTTTTTATGCCGTTACCGGGAAGGTAAATTCTTGTACAAATTATAATATTTATTTTATTTTTACTTTTCACTTTTCTTATATCTAAATTTATTTCTTTTCTTTTATTTCTTCTTTTTATTTTATTCCTACATGTGCATGAGAGTTTGGTCTCGTATATTGGTAGACTTTATAGAATATCCTTATTATTTTTTTAAAAAAATATATGGCTAAAGAAGATAACCAATTACTTTATAATAAGAATAACCATATTAGAATGCTTAAAGACTATATAAATCCTACAAGAACAAGTGCACCATCATGCATAGTTTTCCCTTCTGATGCATCTCTTTTTAACTTTTTATGGCTTAGATTTATAAAATATGTACTTGCATTAAAGAAATTTAAGGAGGTCTGTAACACATATAATAACTTAAATTGTAGCATAAACACCACTAGATATATGAGGTTAAGTTTTACTTGGTGCCTTATAAGTACCTACGGTATCCCAATTGAGCATTTTTAGCTAACAAGTCTAGGTGCTCCATTACTTCATTAGGGTCTTTATCTTCAAAAGTTTCATTATACATCAATTCTATCATTTACCTATTTCTAGGTGTTAACCCTTTACAAAAATATAAAACTAATCTACATGTTTCAAAACCATGATAAGGACAAGTATTAAACAAGTCTTGATATCTATCATAATATTAGTAAAATGTTTCTCCTAGTTTTTGAGTGAAAATAGTGATTTGTCTTTTGAAAGAGTTTGTTCTATGAGATAGAAAAAAATTCTTTAAAAATTATTGTTACATTTTATCCTAAACATGAATAAATCTTGGTCTGAAATTTTATAGTCATGTTTGATCTTTATCTTTTAATGAAAAAAAAAGCTTTAATCTAATTGTGTTAATGCTACAATTTAAGTTAATATAAGTGTTACAGACCTCCTTAAATTCCCTTAAATAAAAGTATAAATTTTCTAAATCTAAACCATGAAAAGAAGGTAAAAATTAAGTAATGCCTAGCTTAAAATTAAAATGAGATGCATAGAAAGAGAAAACTATGCATGAGGGTGCACTTGTTCTTATGGAATTCATGTGATCTTTAAGTATTCTGACATGGTTATTCTCATTATTCTCATGATAAAGTGATTGGTAATCTTTTTTTACCATATTTTCTTAAAATGATGAGGATACCCTACAAAGTTTATCACTTAATGTACATAATTAAACTCTCATGCACATGTAGGAAGATAATAAAAGGAAGAAGAAAACAAAATAAAAAGAAACCAAGTTAGATATAAGAAAAGTGAAAAACAAAAATAAAATAAAAAATATAATTTATACAAGAATTTATCTCCCTAGAAACGACGCTAAAAACTTAACAAGATCAAATGATTGATTCTTTTTTCAAGTGTAGGAGTATCGAACTAATAAATAACTTGGTAAGACTGGGATCAAACCATGAAAAGGTTAACTATATAAATTATAAATAACAACAATAATGATAATGATGATTATGATAAGTTAAAAAGAACTTTGAGATCGCAAGATTAATATCAAGATTAAAAAATAAAAACAAATATCAAGGTTAAGAGATCCACTAATGATATTTCAAACAAGTATAATATAAACTCTTTTTATTACTCAATTGAAAACCACACATAAAGAAGGCTATAATCGGATTATAAATGGTTAACATGATTACATTAGTTATTTTATTCAAATAATGTTAATAACTGTAAATGTTGTGAGGTATTCATGATTATAACTTATGTTAACAACTAATCAAGCTCTTTTCATAGCACAAGTGTAGGTTATACCATACGATTGGACTATGAAAGTACCAAGTATTATATAACATAAATCTAGATTAACCATGTAACAAACAAATACAAAACACGTTAGTATCAAATATTAAAGTTCATATTGAGCACAGGTGTGGGTTATACCATACGGTTGGGTTATGAAAGTACCATGTATTTGTTGTACAAGTATTATATAATACAAATCTAGATTAACCCTTTTACAAGCAAAGTATTAAAAGTGAACAAAACAGCAAATATAAAAATGTCAGTATCAAATATTAAAGTTCATATTGAGTTTACACTATACTTATTCTTACTCTATTAATGTAACCTTTTCACTTTGATATAATAAACTTAACTAAACATAATGAAAGAAGAGAAACACAAAAAACAAGAAAATAACATAAATAAGATATAAGTTAACTAAGCATAGAAAACAAAATGAAAAGCATAAACAAGAGATTAATGAAAGCAAAACTTAAAAATTACAAAAATATAAAGAAAAAGAGTAAGAACATGATCTTGATATGAAAATCAAGATGCTTAAATGCATGAAAAATGCCTCCCTTTATAGGGCAAAAGCGGAAATGGTTGATTTGTTAACTAATTATTGAGTGGGTGGTCAAATCTTGACTTGGTGACAATTCTTATTTTCTTGTCTGAACAAAATATCATTGCTATCATCAAAATTTAAATAGACTTAATTATAAAAGTTCTAGAAAATTATGTTAGGTTTCTAACAAAAAAAATTGAGTTCATTTTGATTTCTAAAACTCAAGATATAGGTTGAACACTAAACAGTGTCTAGGTTGCAGGATAGATTTTAACTTCTCTTTTAATGCTAAGATTTGGACTTGCAAACAACAAAATTGAGTTTTGAATAATCATAAATGTTTTAGCCCTATATTTTAGCTTTTCATCGATATAGAGCAGACCCAAATCCAAGTTCTACATTTCAAAATATAATTCAATGATTGAACAGTGTTCCAATTTGGACTACATCAATATTTTTTTCTAAGCTCAGCCCTCTCTTTGTGTTCTTAATTTCAATAATTAAACTCATCAATCAATTATTTTATTTATGTGATAGGCCTGTATTAAGACGAACATTTAACATAAATTAAAAATATCTTATAGTATCAGACTTGTTATTATAAAACAAACAATATTTCAAGTGCAAAATGTTTATATAAAATCTTGATAAAAATAAACTTTTAAGTACTAATAATTTACCTAGTCCACATTGTTTTTTATATTTTTTTAATCGAATCTTTTGTCAATTTTATCTTTCAATATTAAGTTGATTTAGAATTGATGTTTATAATATGTTTTAATTTGCTTTATATTGAGTTATTTTAGTCTCATGATCTAGATTGCAAGTTTAACAAATTAATATGAATTGATTTGGGTCATTGTTTTTCTTTTGTAATTGATTTTTTAATTTCTTCCTTCAGTATTAGGTCTATTAAAAAGTAAACTTTATAATTTATTTTGATTTTCTTTCTATAGGGTTATAATGATCTCATGACCTAACATGCAAATTAAAAATTTAATTTAGGTTGACTTAAATTGGTCTAATATGTTATTATCTCAAAATTTATAAAAAAACACTGTATCTTGAATATTTATTTTGAGTCAAACTATATTTTTACTAGTATTCAAGTTGGTTTTGGACTTGTTAAATTAAACGAGTCACATCAGATCAACCTTTATAAAGTTTAAAAATATTTTTTCTTTAAAAAAATAATAATAACATTTAAATATTTTTTATATTAAAAAATTATTTCACCACTAGATAATTATCAAGTTCATAAACTATTTATATTAATGGTAATTAGGCATAATTGCGTTGGTAATTTAAGGAAAGGTGCATAAGCTCCTTGAGAAAGAACTAAATAAATTTGAGATAGCATTTGGTGACATAAACAAGAGCTAAATAGAAATAATAATAAAAAAGCCTTTATCTTTTCTCCCTTGCCCTAGCAAGCAACATGTGTTGTGACTAAAACATGGCATCAAGTGCTCATTAATTACTTAGTAGCTTTCGTTTACTAATATTTTATGTAATTATATTCCATTTGTTGTGAATTTTATTTTTAATAAATATTTTATTTTTTTAATTAAAATAAAATATCTTAGCATGCTATTTTAAAATCGGATTAAGAAAGCTGATCATGCCCGAAGTCGTTACCTTAACCGTAAGGGGAGGATGCTGAAAACAACACTAGTGACTAGAGTGAAGTTGTAACAAGACAGCTATATTGGAAGGTGCAACTAGATCACCTTCTTTTTAGGAGAGATAATGCTTCTTGGGTATTTTAGTTTGACACTGTTTCACGTAGGATTCCACGTACCCCATGCTACTCAGGTTAGAGCATAATCTAGTGATGCTTTCAACTACTAGACTCTCTCCATCTAGGGTGCAGCATTTCATCACTTCGCCTAGCAGTACGACGCTTATTTTGCTCTCCCACAATCCTGTTTTCACAGTTTAGAATATATATATATAAAATTTAAATTGAAGATAAATTAATTATAAATTATGTAATATAAAATAAAAAAATATAATTTTAAAATTTAAAATATTTCTAAATAGTTAATATTAAATAAATCTTTAACATAAAGTAATTCAACTTAAACAAAATATCAAAATATTATGAAAGTAAAATGTTTTAACACAAATATTTTAAATATAAAGGTAGGTCAATTTTATCAAGGCTAATAGGATCTAAAACATCCTTTATTTTGCTCAAGTTTCTAGAAGTATAAACATAAAAAAAAAACATGAATATAAACTATATATAAATATATATATTAGTGATAAATCTAATTTTAAAAATTAATATCATTTTTAATGAAAATAATAATAATAATTTTCAATATTATTATTAATATCATTGTTATTGAAAATAGTAATGAAAAATAAATTTTTATACTTTGGTGGTTTAATTAATTAAATTGAACTAAGTTCAATTTGATTCAATGATTTTGCAAGACCATAACGGAATATATAGAATCAAACTAGAATATTATGGTCAAAATTTAGCCAAAAAAAGGGAACAGACCAATATTTAAAATAAGATGAAAATTGTTTCATTTTGTTTTGTTTTTTGAATAGGTATGAAATATTTCAGTCTTTCCAGATGAAACGAAATGAAATTGACAACATTGATATTGAAGGGTAAAGCGAACCAATGAAAACAAGTATTCTTAAAACAACTACGGGGAAAATAAATTTTCAAGAGATGAAGAGAAAGAAGGTATATTGACATTTACACTTAAAAAAAAATAAGAGAGAAAAAAGAATTCAATGAAGATAATGCAAAAAAAAAAAAATAAGAGAGAAAAAAGAATTCAATGAAGCTAATGCTATTATATTAGATAGATCAAAGTTAATTTCTTTCTTAAAAGAGTTATTAAGACTTGTGGCATCCCTACCAATTCCATAGAGAGCATGAAAGCCCCTTGTTAGAGAGAGATTATACTTGAGACTTGTATATTGAAGTGTATTATACAAACTAAGTTTAACAGAAAAAAGAAGAAGAGAAGAAGAAGCTATTATTGCTCCAATTAGTTAATGAAAATAAATAAGATTGATTAGAAAGTATGCTATAAATTATGAAATTTTGTATTCATGATATTGGTAGCATAGAAAAAAAGACCTTGAAAATAAATCAATTTTTTATTCCAATGAAAAATAAAAAAATATATTTAAATTGGAAAAGTTATGGACTAGAAAACGTAGCAATTGTTTTTTAGGCTCTTCACAATTTGGTCATAGGCAAGCGGCAATTTTGGATTGATAAGTTTAATTGAAAGCATGTGAACACGCTACAGACTAGTTGAGTGAATATTATATTTAGCCATGACATGGTTGGGGTTTGAATGAGAATTGTTATTTAACCAAAAAAAATTACAGAAAAAATTGAAATGCTATTATTTTCTAAATTGAAATGCTATCTTTTAAATTCATTTGATTACCTAGTCAACTGAGTTTTAAGATAAAATTAGATATCGGATTGGATCTAATAACTATATTATAAATACTATATTTATAATTTGGGTATTTAAAAAGAAAAGAGAGATAAAAAAAATCATTTATATTTTATAAATGATTAATGCTTTACTATAAAAGATAAAAAAAAAATGAACACATCATCGTTCCAATTAATTATCTTGAATTTTGATATAGATGAGTTTATACATCAATCAAAATTATTATTATTTTATAAAATTATCTCTTTAACCACATATTTCATTTGACTAACTTGTCATGCCCATATTTACAACCTTCTTCTATTTCGTGATACAAAGATCACTTCCTAGATGTTTTTATGGTAATTGCATTAAGGTTAGAATTATTTATTAAAAATAAAATTCGGATTTTTTCATTATAAATTAAATTTTTTATCTTTCAAAATAAAAATAGATTTTTAAAAAATAAAAAAAATATTATTTTAATATATTTCAAAAACAAAAATCATTTTTAACCCATCCCAAACTGGCCTGGCCTTTAATTTCAGTGAAGAGGTAACCCATCTTGCTTTGGAGAATGGAGTGTAATCCTTGAAGGCAAAAAGATTTATGGAGTGGCATCAGATATAATAAAAAAATATCGAGCAATACAAAAAGAGATGAGTTGAGAATCCGTTCCAATCCAGATAAGGAAGTCATAGTCTGACCTTCCTTAATGAATTGAGCACTTAACACGTCACCTCTCCTCTCCTCACCATTTGAGAGCCGTTGTGCTGGTGCTGACCTTCCACACCATTTGAGAGCCGTTATGCTAGTGCTGACCTTCCACAAACTCACACAGAAACATCTATTTTAAAAACTTCCGTGTGATCACAAAACCCATCTTCCTCCCTCCCTTTTTCCCTTCTTCATTATATATATATAAAACTTGAAGTGGAGAGCCAACGGTTTGATCACAAAACCAGATCGTAAGTCTCACTGCGTTGGAAATTGAAAACAGTCAGAGTTATAATATACAAATGTATGCCATGGAATTGACCAAATCAATGTGATGAGTTGAGAAATCAAGGGCTAAACTAAATTATCTGACACAGTCCAGTTTTTATTCTCGCATAACTTCCGGATGTGGTAAAGCACTGCGAAGGGGAGAATCCAGGTCCAGTCCTATCCAATTATGTTGAGTCAAATCAGGAGGAATTTTATTTTGTGATCACTGGGCTGGGTCACCAGTTATAATCTTTGTAATATGTGGGGCTATAAAACCTTTTCTTTTTATCAATTAAACATTCATGCTTTCAATTCCTGTTGATTGAATATAATCTATCTAAATGGAAAAGGAAACATTCATATTTTGCCACAAAGTTGCTTTCATCCAGCATTTTGATCGGATTTTAAATTAAATTGGAAGATAGTTGAATTGATCAAATTCAAGGAAAATCTTTTCCCAGCCTGCGTCGCTTGTTTCTGAATTATTTGCCTCTTTGTTTAAGGTCGAAAACAGCTAGTGAAAGAAGTTTGAAAGTCTTTTATATATATATATATTGACTTCCATTGTAATTCATTTTATAAAATAAATACATGGTTAATATATAATTTATTAGCCATCTATTTTTTTTAAAATAAAGTAATAAAAATTGTGTATATTGAGGTTTGTTATAGGATGTAAGTCTAATTATATACTTGTGTTTTGAAATCATATTAGTTGATCCAATCATATTTAAATTAATATAATAATACAATGACCTAAAAAAGTCATAATAAATTTATGAATGTCATTAAAATAATAGATGAAAATTAATCGGTTTATATCTTACTATCTTATTTGGTATTTTGATCTAAGATTAATTTATATCTCAATTTTTATTTTTTTTAAGAATTATCTTAAGAACAATTATTTTAGTAACTTATCACTCTCATTGTCGTACCTTTCTAAGAACGTAACGTTGTGGTGATTCTTTCTAAACATATTCTGGATGGTCTTTTATTAAATAAAAGAATCGCTATCTAATATTATAATTACTAAAAATTCTAACTGATATTTTAAAATTTTTAAATAAGAAACTGATTGTATAAAGAGAAAGTATTAACACTTTTAATATGTTTTACCTTAGATAAGCTGATTTTTTTTTATTTGCTATGGTCTAATTGTATTTCTATTTCTATCAGCATACTTTGACGAGTTTACTTTGATGAACAAACCTTAATTTTTTTGGTTAAGAACTTGATCAAAAATGGTAAAATGTTCTTAATTATCATTGAGATTTTTGTGAGATAAATTAGAATTTTCAGCTATTGTATCATTTCAAATAATATTTTAAATAAAATTCCTCATATTTTTTTATACTTATTTTATGAGTAAATAAGTTGTATTACTCTCGGATATTAACATCATACATATTTTTTTAACCTTATATTAAATGTGAGTAATAATAAATCATTATCCCTAATAATATTTTAGATATTAACCCTTTTGTAAGTTTTTTATCCTTATATTAAAAGTGAATAATATATTCTCTTGAAAATAGATTTTTAATATTTTTAAAAAATAAATCAAAATCATTTGGAATTTCACAAATATGTTGTAAAATCTATACAATATTTTTTAGAACATGACCAAATATTTTAGATTTTAAAATAATGCTCAAATGATTTTTAGGATTTTTGGTCATATACAAGGTAAAAAATATTATTTTTTAAGGTTTTGTTTGGAAAAAAAACTCATTTTCCTTTGAAATAAGAATATCAAAATAGGTCTAAGGATGTGTTTGTCAAACACGTTCTTAAACCAAAATTTTTTTATCAAAATAGTGGCAAACCAAATATGGTCTTTTCATTTGATGTGACTTTGACCCAAAACCTTTGATTTGATTATAAATCAAAATCTATTAATTTAACCTCAAAAACAAACCAAAGCTTAAACTAGAATTCAAAATAAATCAAACTTGAAAACACAAAAACTGTTTATCAAAAAAAAAAAGAAGAACCTAGAGAACATTCAAATCAATTCCATGAACATGAATTCAAATTAGAAATAGATTTAATCAAATCAAAGCCATAAAAGGTTGTAAATCATACATCAAGGATCAATAATTAAATATCTATACACTTTGATTATCAATGAATCACCATAAAAAGATCAAAATGTATTTATTACGAAAAAAATAAGTCTTGGAATTAAAACCTATAATTATCAATTATTGATGCAAAATAACAATAGATTATTGACTAATCAAGTCCCCCAAAATGTTTATTACAAAGAAATGGACCGATATTAGTCCAAATCTTGCATCTAAGACATTGTTTTTGAAAAGAATTTAAAGAACATGAACCCAACAAACCCAAAGCTTGTCATTTAGGCCTCTAAATGTACTATTTTTTTATTCTCACAAACCATATTACCAATAATAATATAGTTGAATACAAAGAATTAATAAAAAATATTAAATCATCAAAAATTGCCAAAACTACCCGCATGCATATTTAATAATTTTAGTGTCAAAATTGATATCTTAAAACTTAAGAACTTAATCAAAATTCAAATCTATAACATGAATTAATAGCCTAGAAAAAACATCTACATCTCTACTATTATATTTGACAGATTATAAAATCATTGTGTCTAAATAAAAATAACATTAAAACATTTTGTAAATATTCATAAAATATTAACAACCAACTCAAAATAGCATTAAATAAAAAAAATCATATATTAAACAGCATCCAGCCTTAACACCATAAGACATTAAAACAAGTCTAAAATATGCTTAAAATATGTAAGAAAAAGCTTAGCGGTGTTCCTCGTGTACAGCCCGAAACAGGTGAGTTTGTGGCTATTGCCACTTCAATTGGTGGGCTCAGGAACGAAAGAACAAGTCATGTGGGTGACTCACCCTTGATTGGTTCTAGGACCTACACTCATGATCTTTGTGGTATCTCATGCACTGGAGAAGGAGAGACCATTATACGTGGGAAACTAGCATGTGATGTGGCGGCAGTGATGGAGTACATGGGATTAGTCCTGCAAGAAGCTATGGATTTTGTTGAGAAGGAGAGGCTTGATGAAGGGTGAGCTGGGTTGATATTAGTGTCTAAAGACGAGGAAGTGGCATATGGTTTTAACACTAATAGAATGTTTGTGGGATCAATTCTTTTTTTAGCAGCTCGCACTGCTTAAATGTGATGACAACTTATGTTTGTAATTTACTTTATTTTGGCTAGAAGTGGAGAGCTATTATAAGATCTAAGTTTATTTAAAAACAAGCTATTATTTCTCCAATTAGTTGATCAAAATAAATAAGTTGAGTTAGAAAGTATGCTATAAATTATGAAAATTGAAATTGAAATTGAAATTTTGTACAAATTTAAAATAGATATTTAATTCATGATATTGCTAGCATATTGTAGAAGACCTAACATATAAAATCAATCTTTTATTCCAATGAAAAATTAAAAGAATATTTCAAATGGAAAATATATGAAATAAAAAACGTAGTAATTGTGTGGAGGCCCTTGACATTTTAGTAAAAAGCAAGCAACGATTTTAGATTGATGGATTTAATTGAAAATAGGTGAATATGCTAAAGCCTAGTTGAATGAATATTTCTTGGAGCCACGGTGTAACAATGTGAAATGTGCATGGCATGCATATTTCGGTAGATTATCTAAAATAGTGTTTAAAGGTGTTGGCAGCCATACTAATAGTGGGATAAATTGGTAGCGTAGTTTTATACAGCTATAGGTTTGTCAAACAAAAATCAAAAAAGCATATTGTTGACAAATATAGGCTAAATGCTGGACTATCTAGACTAGGCAAGAAAACTCATTATGAGGATAGGCTAATGAGAACAAGGGCTATCGCAAAATTCTGCAACGCAGACATTGGCAAACTACAAGCAGATGCGAATTCGGCACATTGATGTTGATAGCATGCACATAGATGCTAATTCGATAGCATGTAATAGCTTGTGCAAGTCATCGGTTCAACTAGGCACAAACTAAAACTTGAACAAAGGACTATCCAAGGCATACAAGAGACCAGTAGCAAGACACAATAGGAATTGGTAGTTAGAGCTGTCAGGTGGGCATACAGGACATAAGTTAGTGGCAGTTATAGGAATCCAAGATCATGGAGTCATAGGAGATATGTTGGAGAACTTGGAAGCATTGCTTGAAGTGCTCTTAACTCTCTAAGATCATGGTAGATCATAAGAGAAAACTACCCACTACTTGGTAGATAATGGGATTACTATGTTCATGGTGAACATGGATGAGATAATGTTCCACTAATTCTTTAAAAGTAGGAAGGGGAGTTGTGCCTTGTAAATGCTTGTCTATATATAGTTGTTAAACCTCTTGATTGAGAAGGGCATGTAGAGCAAGAGATAGAAAGACTAGCTTGGTATAACATGTAATGTTTTTGCATAACACACATACAAATTTATATATAGTTTTCTTTGTTTATAGGATTGATTAAGGTTGGGAAAGGGTTCCTATAAAGCTTCTTATGCACTTTGATTAATTTATTCTACTTGTGTATCCTACTTGTTTTTTAACTTGGAAAAGTGGGGAAAACCTTTTAAGTGAGGGAAACATTTAGTTACTAGACAAACATAAGTGAGATTGGTGAGGAAAGACTAAGTCTAGTAGGGGATTAGATTGCCACACGAGTTAATTCATGGAGCAAAAATTTACCCTATGACACATTTCGTGTATCATGAGCTTGGTGTAGCATGCAATTTTTATGCATAACACACATACAAATTTATATATAGTTTTCTTTGTTTATGTGATTGATAAAGGTTGGGAAAGAGTTCCTATAAAGCTTCTTGTGCACTTTGATTAATTTATTCTACTTATGTATTCTGCTTGTTTTTTAACTTGAAAAAGTAGGGAAAGCCTCTTAGGTGAGGGAAACATTTAGTTACTAGACAAACATAAGTGAGAGTGATGAGGAAAGACTAAGCCTAATAGGGGATTAGATTGCCACATGATTAGTACTCAAAAGTGTATTTTTATCATGGTTTTATATCATTATTTTGCACTTGAAGTATCAATAACTCCTTAACTAGAGTACATTTTATAATAATCTATCTAATAATATAAGATACCTTTAATTTGTGGTAAATGTCCATTTTAAATGCAGACTATCACATAAATGAAAGGATTGATTGATGACTTTAAGAACTTCAATTGCAAAGGCAAAGAGATGATCAAACTTAGAAAAGAGATGTCGGTGCAATTCAAACCAGAACACTATTCGGTAATTGGGTCATATCTAGAGCTATAGATATCAGATTTAGGTCTATTTTATATGGATGGAAAGATAAGACATAGGCCTACAACTTTTATATGAGCCCAAGATCTGAAAAGGCCATTTTCAAGTCCAAATTGTTGTAACAATAAAGAAGCCTGAATCTGTCCTTCAACCCGAGCACTGTTCAGTATTTTGGCCATATCTGGAGTTCTAAAAGTCAAAATGAGTTAAATGTTTTACACAAGAAAGCTGAGACAATTTCCTAGAACTTTCATTTTCAAGTGGCTCTAATTTTGACGTCATCAATGATGTTTTGGGCAGACAAGAGAAGATAAGGATTGTCACCAAGTCAAGGGTTGACCATCTACTCATCAATTAGTCATCAAATCAATAGTTCCCAATTTTGGCCTATAAAAGGAGGCATTTGCCATGCATTTA
>SRLM01000612.1:308371-345007 GCA_015708895.1 Populus ilicifolia | reverse complement strand
GAAATTTACAAGTATTAGCATTAATTGAATAAGATGACTAATGTAATCATGTTAACAATCTATAATCTGATTGGAACCTCCTTTATGTGTGGTTTCCAATTGAACAATAAAAGTTTATATTATACTTGTTTGACATACCATTAGTGGAACCTCTAACCTTGACATTTGATATTATCACTGCTTAATCCTTACATTAATATTCTATCTCCAAGTTCTCATCATCTTCTTCTTCTTCTTCTCTTTCTTTATTATTATTATTATTATTATTATTATTGTTGTTGTTGTTGTTGTTGTTATTACTCTTATTGTTGTTATTGTTATTATTGTTGTTGTTGTATTGTTGTTATTCATAATTTGTACAATAACCTCCCTATGGTTCGACCTCGGTCTTGCCGGGTTATTTATTACTTCGACACTTCTGCACTTGGAAGAAGACATCAATCTTTTTGTCGTGTCACCACACGAGTTAATTCATGGAGCAAAAATTTACCCTATGACACATTTCGTATATCACGAGTTATGGTTGGGTTCATAACTGTTATTTCTCCCAAAAAATAAGACAAAAAATTAAAATAATTGTGTTTTGAAATTCATCTAAAAAATCCCATGATATTTGAATTGATATAATAATGTAGTGACCTAAAAAAAATCATTTTAAATTGATGAATGGCATTATAAAACTAGATGGAAATTCATTTGCTTATATCTTATCATTTCCATTAAATGTTTTGTACCTCTATGTTAGACTAGTTTATATCTCAATCAAAATTATTATTTTTCAACATTATCTTAAAAACAACATCATTTCAGTGACTTATCACTCCCATGGTTGTAACCTCCTTATAAGAACACAACATCTCGGTGATCCTTTTTTAACGTTTTCTAGGTGATTTTTTTATTGAATAAGAGAGTTGTCACCTAGTATTATAACTACTAAAAATTCTAATTGATCTTTTAAAGATTCTAGATAAATAACTAGTTGATTAAAGAAAAAAGCATTAGCATATATCATATTAGCATCTATAGTATATCTTACCTAAGATAAATTGTATTATTTTTCTTTGTTTGTTATGGTTTGATGGTGTTTTTATTTCTATCAACCAAGCTTGACAAGTTTATTACAATGAATAAACACTGATTTTCTATGTCAAGAACTTAATTTAAAATTGTAAAATGTCCTCAATTATTATTGAGGCATTTATGAGATATACTTGGAATTTTTAGTTATTGCACCATTTTAAATAATTTTTCTTGTAATTCATTATGTTATAAGTGAATGAGTTGTATTACTCGAGATAATATTTTAAGTATTAATCTCAATCATGTTTTTTATCCTTCTATTAAAGGTAAGTAATAATAAATCATTATTCTTAATAATATTTTGAATATTAATCCTTTTTGGAGGTTTTATCCCTATATTAAAAGTGAATAATATATTCTCTTGTCAAAAATATATTTTAAATATTTTTAAAATATAATTCAAAATTCCTTGAAATTTCAAGGACTTGTTGTAAAATCCATACAATATTTTTTTAAATATGCCAAAATATGTTAGATTTTAAATAATGCTTAAATAATTTTTAGGATTTTTAGTCATATGCAAGGAAAAAATTATTTTTTAGTTTTTAGTTTTTCAGGCTTTAGTTGGCAAATGCTCTTTTTTTAAAAAAAAAACTGCCAAAATAGACATAAAAGTGTATTTGTCAAATATGTCCTTAAGCCAAGATTTCTTTTATTAAAATGGTAGCAAACCAAGCTACCATCTGACTTGACTTTTAACCAAAAAATTTTGGTTTGATAATACATCAAATCAAAGTTTACTGATTTAACTTAAAAAAAAAACTAAAACCTAAATTAGAATTCAAAACAAATTAAACTTGATAAAAACTCTATCAAAACGAATCAAAACTTAGAAGAAATAAAGAACACAAAGAAAACCAAAGAATATTCAAACCAATTGCAACAATATGAATTCAAATCCAAAATAGATTTCATCAAATCAAAAGCATATATAGATTGTAAATCATGGAAGGAGGACCAACAATCAAGCATCCATTCAATGAATCATTATGAATTTGTTAAAATATATTTAGTGCAACAAAAAAAACCTAGAATTAAAACCTATAATTATCAATGATTGACACAAAATAATCATAGATTATTAACTAATTAAGTCCTTCTAAAGTGTTTAATACAAAGAAATGACTTAAACCTGGTTTAAATCATGGATCCAAGGCAGCATTCTTAGAAAGAACTTGAAAAATATAAAACTAGCAAACCTAGAACTAATTAGTACACTATCAAACTTAAAGATGGCATTTTAGGGCTCTAAAACATTAATTGTTTTTTATAAATCATATTAATAATACTAATCACAGTTAAATCCAAAAAAACTAACAAATAATGTACAATCATCAATAACACACATGAAGTTTTAATTTTTAAAATTACAAAAACTAACAAATGATATATTTAATAATTTTAGAGTTTAAAATTTGACATTTTAACACTTGAAAAAACTTAATCAAAACCCAGAAACATATAACATAAATTAAAAACATATACTTTAGTCTAAAATGTTACTAAAGTATGTAAGAAAGATTTATAGTGGTTTCTTATAAACATAACTTGTTTTGTTAGATGAAGGTTAATAGTAGTTGTTGTCTTCTTCTTTGTTTTTTTTTTTTGGCAAAACTTTACCTTTTTAAATTTAAAACCTTCCAATCATGAACCTTTACTACTAATTTTTTCTCTTTTCTTTTTGTATTTCTATGAAGTCCCAAAATGAATAATAATACTCTTATTTACAAATCTTCCTCTCTTACTAGCTACAAAGATCACTTTCTAGATGTTCTTATTGATAATTGCATCAAACATTAAATTTACCCTTAATTTTAGTGTGCATTTAATAACGTCGTGCATAATTATACAAAAAGTATTTTTCAAATTGAAAATACATTAAAGAAATTTCAAGCAATACAAAATCAAATGAATTGAGAATCCATATCCAGGTAAGAAAGTCATAGTCAATATTGGACATCTCACCTCGCCATTTGATAACTGTAATACAAGTGGTGACCTTCCTTTCCTGTAGGCTGCCCCGATACAGACACACTCACCAACGAAGTGACTTTTCCTCCTGCCGTATAAATGGGCATCGAATCCCAGCACCAAAGACAGCAACCACAATGGCTCTCACCCATAGTTTTCTTCTTTTCTGCTCCCTTTTTCCCTTCTTCATCATCCCTTCCTTGTCAAAAACATCATTCAGGCCCAAAGCATTAGTCCTTCCCGTATCAAAAGATGCATCAAGTCTCCAATACGTTACCCTGATCAACCAAAGAACCCCTTTAGTCCCTGTAAAGTTAACCCTTGATCTTGGTGGCCAGTTTCAATGGGTTGACTGTGAAGAAGGCTATGTATCGTCCTCTTATAAACCTGTACGTTGCAGATCTGCCCAATGCGCACTTGCTAGGTCAAAGAGCTGCGTCACTGAATGCTATTCTAGCCCCAGGCCAGGATGCAACAACAACACATGTTCTGTCCTCCCTGACAATACGGTAACAAGTACTGCCACTAGTGGTGAGGTTGGTCAGGATGTTGTTTCAATTCAATCTACTGATGGATCAAATCCTGGCAGAGTGGTTTCTGTGAAGAAATTGATCTTCGCTTGCAGTGGAACACGTTTCCTAGAAGGTCTTGCGAGGGGTGTCAATGGTATGGCTGGCTTTGGAAGGACTAAGATTTCACTTCCTTCTCAGTTCTCTGCTGCTTTTAGCTTTGACAGGAAGTTTGCCATTTGCTTGACCTCTTCGGCTTCAAATGCTAAAGGTGTTGTATTTTTTGGTGATGGGCCATATGTTCTTCTTCCAGGTATTGATGCCTCCAAGTTTCTTATTTACACCCCATTAATTCTCAACCCTGTAAGCACAGCGTCTGCTTACTTCGAAGGAGAGCCTTCCTCTGATTACTTCATTGGAGTCAAGTCTATCAAGATTAATGGAAAAGCTGTACCCTTGAACACATCATTGCTATCCATTGATAGGATCCAAGGCACTGGTGGAACAAAGATTAGCACTGTGAATCCATATACAGTAATGGAAACAACAATCTACAGAGCTGTCATTGCCACTTTTGTGAAAGAGCTAGCCCTTGTTCCTAGAGTAGCATCCGTGGCACCATTTGGGGCATGTTTTAACTCAACCAACATTGGTAGCACAAGGGTTGGACCGCCCGTGCCACAAATTGATCTTGTCCTGCAAAGCAGTAAAGTTTCCTGGAGGATTTTTGGTGCAAACTCAATGGTTCAAGTAAAAAGTGATGTCATGTGTCTTGGGTTCGTGGATGGAGGTCTAAACCCGAGGACTTCAATCGTCATCGGAGGTTACCAATTGGAGAACAATCTTCTGCAGTTTGATCTTGCCACTTCAAGGCTTGGTTTCAGCTCTTCACTGTTGTTTAGACAAACAACTTGTGCCAACTTCAACTTTACCTCTAATAATGTTTAAAAAAGATTCTTTCCTTTCGTGAAAAATACATCATGTAGTGTGTTGATCATTTGCGCATGTTGCTGGTTTTTTTTTTTATCTGATATTTGAATCTAAATAAATAAAAAACTTTACTTGACATCCAACGCCAACCTTTCAATTAATAATTGATTATCATCTCAGAAAAAAAAAAATAAAGTGTGAATACAAATTAAAAAAAAATAGCAATACAAATTCAAATGAATTGAGAATCCAGGTCCAATCCTATCCAATTATTTTGAGTCGAATCAATAGCTTTCAGGAGAAATTTTATTTTATGATGACTGGGTCACCAATTTATGATACTTGGATTTAAATAATTTTTGTAATATGTATGGCTAAACTCATTTTATGCATTCTGTGTTTTCACCGATGCATTAAAAAAGCTTTTCTTTTATCAATTAAACATTCATAATTTCAATTTCTATTAATTGAATATAATTTATCTCTGTGGAAAAAAAAACTACTTAATAGTGAGTGTGGACCAAGGGGATCTAATTAACTCGAATGAAAGCAAAAATGATAATAATTATTCATATATTTAAAAAGATTTTACTCAATCGGTTGAGAATGATTTTTCACTATCAGAAAATTAATGAATATAAACAAAAATATAAATAGTGTTTTTTATTAATATTTTATGGTGATCTTTACCAATCAATTTTTTTTATTATTAACTTTATCAGTAAATACCAGCAAAAATATATAATTGATATTTTTTCATGTGCTCACCAACATGTAAATTTTTATGGATGTCATTACTGACAGAATTACAGTTGAATTCAAACAAACAATCTGTATAATGACATGTCACTTAAATTAATAAAATTGTCAACAGATTGACAGAAAAAATAATTACATCAATAATATTTAATATACATCCTGCACTTGACCCTCCCCAATCTCCCCCTCCTGTATTTCTCTTTCTACCTTAAAAAGACTAGGCAACAAAACAAACAACCCCATCTTAGATAATGTATCTATCCTTTTTTAAATTTAAACACATTTTTAAAATGTTAAATTTTTTATTGTATATTTTTGTAGTATACGTATTTTATTTGAGTTTTTACTTGTTTTATTGTTTTTTATCAAATAAACTTGTTGTATCGATTTATGAATTTTACATGTTATGATTTGATTTAGATTCTTTAAAAATATATTGGTTTGTAAATTATTGAAACTTATATCGAATTACTGACTTAGGTATGTTGTTATGAAATAAATAATGACTTGTTTAACTAATTCATTTAATATTTTATCAATTTTATTGTTGAGTTGTAATTTTCATTAAATTTGTATCTACGTAGATAATTGATAATAAATTAAGAAAAATATCAAAGTAGGTTGAATAATCTTGAGCTAAACCAATATTTTTATAATTTTATGTACTTAGCATAGTTAATTAATAAATGTTATCATCATTATTTAATATAGATTTGATAGAAATTATGAATGATCATTGATGGATGTATAGAGGTTCATCTTAAGGATCATGGAGGAAGTATTATTGTATGAGGTTCATGATTTTATTAATTACACAATATCTAATTCGAGAAATGTTAGTGGAGCGAGTGTCTTTTCATAGCGAGATCCATTCACCCGCAAGTACACAACGCATTATAAGGATGACCTTTCAATGTAAGTTTATTTTGCTTTGAGTTGGTTCATATTTAACAATTTATAAACAAATAATATTTCATTAAATTTCTCAATTTTCAGGTTCACAAACATTGAGGTTACTTGAGTAATAATATCGACATTTAAATAGTCAATGGAAATTTCATTGTTTTAATATAGCCACATTTCCAAACATCTTGATTGGAAACCATATGTCGATGCATGATGACATGGCTAAAAGATTGATATCTTTTCCCGAGTGCAGGAGTGTTGAAGTAATAAATAACTCGGCAAGACCGAGGTCGAACCACATAGAGGTTAATTGTACAAATTATAAACAATAATTATAAACAACAACAATAGTAACAACAATAACAACAACAATAATAGTACTAACAACAATAACAATAATAATAATAACAATAACAATTATTCAATTAATGCTAATACTTGTAAATCTCATCAAGCATTCATGATTATAACTTATGTTAACAAGAAATCAAGTTCCTTTCATAACTCAGGTGTCGCTTATACCATACAGTATGAGCTATGAAAGTGCCAAGTATTTATTGTACCAATTGTTATACAACATAAATCAAGATTAGTCATTTAACAAGCAAAGTATTAAATAGTGAACAAGATAACAAATATAAAACATGTTAATATCAAACATTAAGGTCCATATTAAGTTTACACTATATTTATTCTTACACCATTAGTGTAACCTTTTCACCTTGACATAATAAACTTAGTTAGACATAATGAAAGAAAATAAATAAATAAATAAGAACATGAATAAGATTAAAGTTAACTAAGTAAATGAAAGGAAATGAAAGGCAT
This sequence comes from Populus ilicifolia, assembly GCA_015708895.1. Lineage (NCBI taxonomy): Eukaryota > Viridiplantae > Streptophyta > Magnoliopsida > Malpighiales > Salicaceae > Populus > Populus ilicifolia. The sequence goes on along the minus strand of SRLM01000612.1, from coordinate 338,024 downwards.
AACCTTGATATTAATGAAACTAAAGCATAAACATTACAAAAAATACAAAGAGAGAAAGCAAGAGCATGATCTTGATCTAGAAACCAAGATGCCTAAATGCATGGCAAATACCTCCTTTTATAGGCCAAAATTGGGAACTATTAATTTGATAACTAATTGATAAGTGGGTGACCAACTCTTGACTTTATGACAATCCTTATCTTCTCTTATTTGCCCAAAACGTCATTAATAACGTCAAAATTAAAGCCACTTGAAACATTAAAGTTGTATAAAATTATCTTAGCTTTCTTTTGTAAACAACTCAGCTCATTTGAACTTCTAAAACTCCAGATATGGGTCAAACACTAAACAGTGCTCGGGCTGGAAGACAAATTCGAACTTCTTTGTTGTTGCTCTAATTTAAACTTGAAAATGACCTTTCTAGATTTGGGCTCCATATAAAAGTTATAGGCCTATGTCTTACCTTTCCATCCATATAAAGTAGATGTAAATCTGAGATCTATAGCTCTAGATATGATTCAATTACCGAACAGTGTTCTGGTTTGAACTGCATCAACATCACTTTTCTGAGTTTGGCCATCTCTTTGTCCTTTCAATTTTAGTTTTTAAATTCATCAATCAATCCTTTTATTTATATGATAAGCCTATATTTAGAATGAACATTTACCATAAATTAAAGGTATCTTATATTATTAGATGTATTATTATAAAACATGCTTTAGTTAGGTAGTTATTGATACTTCAAGTGCAAAATGATGATATAAAACCTTCATAAAAATACACTTTTAAGTATTAATCACACCCCCCAACCAGCTTATTACTAGTCCCTAGTAATTAAAGCATTAAAATAAAAAAATACTTTGCAAATTCTAGAAAGCAAGGTAGTCATCATTTAACTTCCATTAATCTATCTAGATAAACAAACTCTCATTAAATTTATATATGTGCTCAATACCTCTTAACAAGATATTAATAAACCTTTCTTTTGTGCTCAATATATCAACACATAATTATAAGACTTTTCATGGAAGAAAACAAAATTTTTGTTTTAATGTTTATGGTTAACTTCTTTAGGTTGAGATTTGTTTCTTTTTTCTTTTGTTTTTAAATATATATACATGTAACTTAAAACACAATGCATCTTTAACCCATGTAACGAGCTTTCGGCTAATGACTCCCAGACTAGTTAGTCTTAGGGCATTAGGTGTCGAGATACCTTTATGAGCTTAGTAACTTGGGTCGTAAATATTGATATGTAGATAGTGCAATGTTTGATTCCCTTAAGATTTTCTCCTTAACCCATGAAACAAGCATTGGGCTAATAACTCCCAAGTCAGTTGACTTTAGGGTATTAGGTGTTAAAATACCCCTTTGGACTTAATTACTTAGGTTAAGGAGGCTAAGAAACCAAACTTATCTACATTTTTATTATCATCATTTCATTTTTTTTGTTTTTTTAATTATATACTATCCTTTTCTCTTAGTTGTTACCTTTAACAAAAGAACACAAATAATGTAATAATCTAATATGTAACCCAAAATCATATGTTTAAAGTGTGTGTGTGTAAATTAAGGTTTAAGAGTACATGTTAAATAAGTATATGAGCAGAATTAAGTGATAACAATGTGAGAGTTTATAAATCTGAATATTTTAAAAAGTATTATGATAGATCTTATTACGAATGATTACTAAGATACGTCTCAAGAGTCATAAAAAGTTCTCCTTACCCTGCCATCATAGTAACAACAATTTTACACATGCTTTATGAAATAAAAAACACAGTTAGTTTTTTTTTTTTTTGCTACTACCTTCTCCTTCCAACCAAAACGAGATATTGTCCTTAATATTCTAAGGTCGAAAGATAGAGTATAGAAGATATCATCTAAAATAAGAAACATTGACAAACCTGAAACACACTGAAACAAATATAAGAAACAACAAAACGTAATAATAAAACCAAAAGACACAAAGATTTACAAATAAAGGCTCAAATCCAATCTAAACTTTTTACGGCTTTTCTTAGTTGACTAATTTATACAACTCATGGAAGGATAAATTACAGGAACGAAAAATTGTAGTTGGTCAATCAGTTGTTCAGCAGTAGCAGCAGAGATTATGATTTGTCGTGTAGAAGATGTTAGAAATTTCTGTTCTACAGCATGATCAAGAAAAGACAACAACTTATCATAATAACCATTAACATTTAACAAACCTATGGGTTTATGGTGAATGTACAGTTGGAACCAAGAGGAAATATGAAAGATCTTTTCCACTGAGCCTAGACCACCTGGTAAGGCAATAAAGGCATCAGCATTGTTAAACATTACATTCATTCGAGCAGACATTGTGGAGACTTGTAATTCCTCTCAAATTGTTTTTCCAATAATGTCCCCTTGTGTTGAAACTTCTAGGACGACTCCTAAAACTTGTCTAACCCGTAAAAATACAGCTATTGACATACCTCCTATTGACCCAAGACTGCTTCCCCCATACACCAGATGAATCTTTCTCTTAGCTAGCACCTAACCAAGATGATTTGCTAATTCTAAAAAATCTTTTTCTTTCTCAGGACTAGATTCACCAAAAACACAAATATTTCTTATATGATGACTTGAGGAACTTGTCATTTCTACACATTTTTGTATTTGTTGAATTTATAGGTTAAGTAGAAATGAAATGAACAAAGAGAGGATTTTATACATGAGAAATTTGAAAGGCAATCGTACCACCTATATATAGGCCAGCTCGAGTCACAGACACACTCTCTCTCTCTTTATTTATTTACTTTTGAAAAAGCATGTGTATATACAGGTAGTTGTGATTGTGGCTCACATCTTCCCTTGGTTTTACGTCCAATAACGGTTTAAACGCCCTCTATGGATCAGGGATAGACTTCCAATCTAATTTTCTTAAAAACTAGCAAACAAAATCTTTTTTAGTTAGATTTCCAAGACTAAGTTGAGCATGTTTTTTATGAAATAGTGGCAATAAATCATGAATTATATGATGCACATCTCTACTAGGATGTGTCTCAAAAGTCAATAGAAGATTATCTAAAGACTCCTTACTTGGGCAATCCTTAATGAATTGTATTTTATCTTCACGGTTTATAGATACCTTTCCTAAAGAACAACATTGTGCATTACAAGTCCATCTAGTACATCGATGACAGACATTCAGTCGTTTTGCACAACGTTTCTTTGTAAAAGTGTTTGTTCTTATTCCAGGCATGTGTGAAATGAAGGAATTAAAGGACTCACCTGATAATCGGACCTTTGCTTCAATCAACCAGCGAATATCTTCAGGAATTCTATGATTGATTAACAATTTTAATCTTGCATATCTAGCACAGTAAATTTTTGTAATCGTATTCTGAGGCAGAGCGGGAAAATACTTTTTTAATTTTTCAAGATTAGTGTCCATTTTCAAATGAGAATTGGAAGAGAGATTAAAAGAATTACACAAATATATACACAGATTTCAGTTATTATGAAAAACTGAAAGAACCGACTTAAGTCAAGAAGTACCGTTATCCGCCATTTGACTAGGGTGAGAAAAACTAGCAAAAATCACTCAAAAAGAAACACAAAAAAATAATATGAGAATAAATCAATCTTTATATACAGGATCACCCAATTCAATAGAGTATTGTTTAACCAAAAAATTATCAAATTAAACTTTCGAACGATGTCCATTTACCTTGAAAACATTATCATTCTTTGGATTCTCAATGTTGTAGGCCCTATATGGATACACATGTTTCATAATAAAAGTACCGCTCCATCTTGATCTTAATTTTCTAAGAAATAAATGCAATCGAGAATTATAAAGTAAGACTTTTGACCAACATTAAATGTTTTTCTCAGTATTTTTTGGTTATGAAACTCTTTAATTCGTACTTTATAAATTCTTGATTTTTCATATGCATCATTTATTTGTAATTTTTGCAGTTGACTAACATCATCTAGATTTGAATTGAAAGCTTTAATAGCCCAATAAGCTTTATGTTAAGTTCTATAGGTAAGTGACAAGGTTTTTCATAGACTAGTCTATGAGGTGACATACCTAATGATATTTTATAAGCAGTTCAATCAACCCAAAGTGCATCATTAAGTCTTAAAGACCAATCTTTCCTATTATGGTTCACTGTTTTCTCCAAAATATATTTGATCTCCCTATTAACAAACTCTACTTGTCCACTTGTTTGAGGGTGATAAGGGGTGGCAACTTTGTGTATGATTTCATATTTCTTCATTAAAGACTTAAATGGCTTGTTGCAGAAATGTGTTCCACTATCACTTATTATGGCTCAAGGGACTTCTAATTGACTCAAAATATTTTCTTTCAAAAACTTTATCACTGTTTTGTGATCATTGTTTTAACTTGTAATTGCCTCTATCCATTTTAAAACATAATATACTACGGTTAATATGTATAAGAAACCAAATGATGGAGGGAATGGACCCATGAAATCTATACCCCAATAGTCAAAGATCTTAATGACAAGAATAGGATTTAAAGGCATCATGTGATGTTTTAAAATAGATCCTAACTTTTAACAATTGTCACAAGTCTTGTAGAATGCATGTGAGTCCTTGAACATGGTGGGCTAGTAAAATCCACTTTATAAAATTTTTACAGTTGTCTTTTTTATGAGAAATGGCTCCTACATGCCTCAGAATGATAAAATTTAATGATACTACTTACCTCATTATTAACAATGCATCTTTGAAATATTTGGTTAGGACAATATTTGAATAAATAAGGGTCATCCCGATAAAAGTTCACTTCATTTAAAAACTTTCTTTTATCTTGAGTACTCTAATAACCTGGCAATTGTAAAATTAACGATGTTAGTAAACCAAGGCATTATAGAGACGGAAAGTAAAGACTCATCGGGAAAGTAATCATTGATTGGTGTGATGTCAGTTTTTGAATATGTTGTCAATCTTGACAAGTGATCTACAACAACATTTTCGCTGTCTTTCTTATCTTTAATTGTGATACCAAATTCTTAAAGTAAGAAAATCAACCACACCAATCTAGCCTTAGAAGCTTTCTTAGATAGAATATATTTCAATGTTGTATGATTACTAAAAACAACAATAGGTGAGCCAACAAGATAAGACTTGAATTTTTCACATGCAAATACGACTGCAAGTAATTCTTTTTTAGTGGTGGTATAATTCATCTGAGCACTATTTAAAGTTTTACTTCATAGTAAATCACATAAAGTTTCTTATCTTTTCTTTGTCCGAAAACAGCATGTATGGCATAATCACTAGCATCATACATTATTTCAAAAAGTAATGACCAATTAAGAGGTTGAATGACAAGAGCACAAGTAAACAAGTTTTTCAGTTTAACAAACGTTTCTTCACAATGTTCAGTCCATTAAAAAATATTATCTTTTATATAGAGCTCAAATTTAAAAAGACCATTTTCAAGTCCAAATTGTTGCAACAACAAAGAAATCTGAATCTGTTTTATGGCCCACGCACTGTTTAATTTTTAGCCCATTTCAGGAGTTTTAGAATTCCAAATGACCTCCATTTTTTTTCCTGGAAAGTGAGACAATTTCCTACAACTTTTGTATTTTCAAGTGGTTCCAATTCTAACGTTATCAATGATGTTTTGGGTAGACAAGAGATGAAAAGGATTGTCACTAAGTCAAGAGTTGACTACCCACTCATCAATTAGTCATCATATCAATAGTTCCTAATTTTTGCCTATAAAAGGAGGCATTTGCAATGCATTTAGGCATCTTGGTTTCTAAATCAAGATCATGTACTTGCTTTCTCTCTTTTTATTTTTTGTATTGCTTAAGTTTTGCTTTTATAAATATCAAGTTTATGCTTTTCATTTCCTTTTCTTTACTTAGTTAACTTTTTGTCTTTTTATGCTCTTATTTATTTATTTATTTATTTATTATGTTTAACTAAGTTTATTATGTCAAGTGAAAAGGTTACCCTAATGGTGTAAGAATAAGTATAGTGTAAAATTAATATGGAATTTAATGTTTGACACTAAAATATTTTGTATCTGTTATCCTGTTCATTCTTTAATACTTTGTTTGTTAAATAACTAATTTAGATTTATGTTGCATAACACTTGGTACAACAAAGACTTGGCACTCTCATAGCCCATATTGTATGGTATAACCGACACCTGAGCTATGAAAGGATCTTGATTTTTTGTTAACATAAGTTATAATCATGAATGCTTGGCGAGATTTACAAGTATTAACATTACTTGAATAAGATAACTAATGTAATCATGTTAACAATTTATAATTTGATTAAAACCTCCTTCGTATGTGGTTTCCAATTTAATAATAAGAGTTTATACTATACTTATTTGACATACCATTAGTGGATCCTCTAACCTTGATATTTATTGTTATCATTATTTAATCCTTATGTTAATCTTTTATATCAAAGTTCTAATCAACTTTTTCTTTTTCTTTACTACTACTACTACTATTGTTACTATTATTATTGTTGTTATTGTTGTTGTATTATTATTATCTATAATTTATACAATTAATGTCCTTATAGTTCGATCCCAGTCTTGCTAGGTTATTTATTACTTTGACATTCCTGCACTTGGAAGAAGACATCAATCTTTTGGTTGTATCACTAGTCTATAAGGTGACATAATGAATGATGTTTTATAAGTAGTTCAATAAGCTTAAAATGCATCATTAAGTCCTAAAGACTAATATTTCCTATTAAGGTTCACTATTTTTTTCATAATATGTTTGATCTCCCTATTAGCAAGCTCTACTTGTCCACTTGTTTGAAGGTAACAAGGGGTGGCAACTTTGTGTGTGATTTTATATTTCTTTATTAAACACTCTAATGGCTTGTTATAGAAATGTGTTCCACTATCACTTATCATGGCTCGAGGGATTCCAAATCAACTCAAAATATTTTCTTTCAAAAACTTTATCACTGTTTTGTGATCATTGTTTCGACTTGGAATTGCTTCTATTTATTTTGAAACATAATCTACTATGATTAATATGTACAAGAAACCAAATGATGGAGGAAATGGACCCATGAAATCTATACCATAACAGTTAAAGATCTCAATGACAAGAATAAGATTTCAAGGCATCATGTGACATTTTGAAATAGATCCCAACTTTTGATAATTTTCACAAGACTTGTAGAATGCATGTAAGTCTTTAATTATGGTGGGTTAGTAAAATCTACATTCTAAGATTTTTGCAGTTGTCTTTCTTGATGAGAAATGACCCTCACATGTTTGAGAATGACAAAATTTAATGAAACTATTTACCCTTATTGTCGAGAATATATCTTCAAAATATTTGATCAAGACAATATTTGAATAAATATGGGTCATCCTAATAAAAGTTCTTTACTTTGTTCAAGAACTTTCTTTTATCTTGGATACTCTAATAAGCTGCCAATTATCCTGAAACAAGAAAATTAACAAGATTAGCAAACCAATGCATTGTAGAGATAGAAAATAAAAATTCATCTAGAAAGTAGTCATCAATTAGTCTGATGTTAGTTTTCAAATTTTTTATCAATCTTGATAAATGATCTACAACAACATTTTCGGTGCCTTTCTTATCTTTGATTCTGATATCAAATTCTTGAAGTAACAAAATCCACTGCACCAATCTAGCTTAAGAATCTTTCTTAGAAAAAAGATATTTCAATGCTCCATGATCACTAGAAATAATAACAGGTGAGCCAACAAGATAAGACTTGAATTTTTTTACTTGTAAATACTATCGCAAGTAATTTTTTTTTTAGTAGTGGTGTAATTCATTAAAGCACTGTTTAAAGTTTTACTTGCATAGTGAATCATATAAGGTTTCTTATATTTTCTTTGTCCCAAAACAACACCTACAACATAATACTAGCATTACACATTATTTCAAAAGGTAATGATCAATCAAGAGGTTGAATGACAGGAGCACAAGTAAGCAAGTTTTTCAGTTTAACAAAGGCTTCTTCACAATGTTCAGTCCATTCAAAAGTATTATCTTTTATTAGAAGGTTACTTAAGGCCTTAGATATTATACTAGAATCTTTGATGAACCTTCTATAAAAACTAACATGTCCTAAGAATGATCTAACATCTTTAATAGATTTTAGTATTGGTAAGTTAATAATTAACTCAATTTTAGATTTGTCGATCTCAATTCCTTTTGATGAAACAATATGACCAAGTAGAATGCTGTTTGTTACCATAAAGTGATATTTTTCTCAATTTAGTACAAGATTCTTCTCTTCACACCTGCTTAAATCCTTTTCTAAATTAGTCAAACAATCATCAAATGAATCGCTAAAAACAAAAAAATCATCTATAAAAATCTCAAGAAAATGTTCAACCATATCATTAAATACACTAAGCATGCATCTTTGAAACGTGGTTGGTGTATTATATAATCCAAAAGACATCCTTTGATATGTAAAAGTACCAAATGGACATGTAAAAATAGTCTTCTCTTAATCTACAAATGCAATTTTAATTTGATTGTAACCTGAATAGCCATTTAGAAAATAATAAAATTCATGAACTACAACTCTTTCTAGGATTTGATTCATGAAAGGTAAAGGAAAATGATATTTTTAGTCATTAAATTACATTTCTTATAGTCAATCCATATGTGCTAACCAATAACAATTCTAATGAGAATTAACTCATTATTCTCATTTGTTATCATAGTGACTCCAAACTTCTTGGGTAGGACTTACCCATTTGCTATCAAAAATAGGATAAATAATTCTATTATCTAGCAGCTTAATGACTTTATTTTTCACTACTTTCATATTAGGATTGAGCCTTCATTGTATTTTCCTACGAGGTTTAGCATTTTCCTCCAAATAAATTATATGTGTACAAATCAAAGGACTAATTCATATTATATCAGCTATGGTCCATCCTATTGTATTTTTATGCATTTTTAACTTACCTTCTTGATGTGAATTAAGTTTTAATGAGATTATTGCCGAAAAAGTTTTATTTTCTCCCAAAAGTAATTATTTGAGATTGAATGGCAACGACTTCAAATCAGGTTTGAGTTATTGAACACTTGAAGGTATGGACTTAATTGATCATGTTAACAATTCCTCAATCTGTGGTCTCCAATTACTTGCCTTTGATTCTTCCTAAAAATAAATTATTTACAAATCATCAGATTCATCAATCTTAATTTCATTGGAAATGATTTGAAATTGATTATAAATTAATTTTTCAGTAAAGTCCACTTCCTATAAATCATTATCATCTATAGGTTGCTTGCAAGTGTTGAAAATAGTCATCTCCAATGTCATATTTTCAAATGTTAGGTTCATTAGTCTATTCCTGTAAATAATTAATGCATTATAAGTTGCAAGAAATAGACATCCTAAAATACCAAAAAATAAATTACATGCTTCAATAGGTTGTGTGTCCAAGATAATAAAATCCATAGCATAAATGAATTTATTAACTTGTACTAACGCATCTTTAATTATTTCTCTATACACTTTTACAGATCTATTGGCAAGTAAACAAGACACAAAGCTGGTTTTAACTCACCTAAATTAAGACTCTGAAAAACTGATTATGAAAGTAAATTCATATTGGCTCCAAGATCAAGTAAGGCTCTTTTAATTTTATATTTTTTGATAAAATAAGAAATTATAGGACAACCAGGGTTTTTATATTTCAAAGCATTATTGTTCTGAAGAATGACACTTGTCTAGCTAAAAAGGCATTATTTCACATTCAATTTTCTTTTCAAAGTGCATAAATCTTTCAAAAATTTAACATAAGAAGGAAATTATTTAATAGCATCCACCAAGAGTATATTAATCCTTATCTGTTTGAACGTTTTAAAGATTTTAGAGTTATGATTAACTTTTCTTTATGTGATCATAGCATGAGGAAATGAATGTGCTAGTGGGGAATCAGTCGTTTCTTTGTAATTTTTAAATTTAACCCGTTCCTTACCCTCATAAATTGACAAGGAAATTATTTAAAGCTTGGGCTTGTTTATGGAGACATTCCTTAAAAGAAGAAAATGTTGGATAGGTATAGGTTGAGTGTTCATTTGTTTCACATATTTGACACACAATATTTTTAATAGATTTTAATTGACCACTCTTTTTCAATTCTAGTGCCTCAAATTATCTAGCTAAAGATGCAAACTTGGCTTGAAGGTTATGATCCTCCCTAAGGTTATACATATATTCACTAGATGTATGAGGTTGAGTTTTACTTGGTGTCTTATAATTACCCGCGGTGTTCTAATTTTGAATATTTTCAGCTAAGAAGTCTAAGTACTTCATTGCTTTATTAGGGTCTTTATCTTTAAAAGTTTCATTACATATCAATTCAACCATTTGTCTATCTCTAGGTGGTAACCCTTCATAAAAATATGAAACAAATCTCCATGTTTCATAACCATTATAAAGGCAAATATTAAGTAAGTCTCGATACCTATCCCAACATTGATAAAATAGTTCTCCTGGTTTTTGAGTGAAAGTGATGATTTGTCTTTTGAAAGAGTTTGTTTTGTGAGATAGGAATAACTTCTTTAAAATATGCTATTGTATTTCATCACAAGCATAAATGGATCCTGATCTTAAATTTTATAGTCATGTTTTAACTTTATAAAAAAAGAAAAAGGTTTAATCTGATAGTGTTCATGCTACAATTTAAGTCATTATAGGTGTTACAAACCTCTTCAAATTCTCTTAAATACAAGTATGAATTTTCTAAATCTAAGCCATGAAAAAAAGGTAAAAGTTGAATAATGTCTGGCTTAAAATTAAAATGAGATGTATTAAAAGGAAAAACTATGTATGATGGTGCACTTGTTCTTGTGGAATTCATGTGGTCTCTAAGTGTTTTAACACAGTTATTCTCATTATTCTCATTATGAAGTGAGTGATTATCTTCTTCGGTTATATTTTCTAAAAATGATGAGGATACCTTACAAAGTCTACCACTTAATGTATATGACCATGCTCCCATGCATGTGTAGAAATAGAATAAAAGGAAGAAGAAAACATAAGAAGAAGAAGAAACAAAAAAAAAGTTATATAGAAGAAAAGTGAAAAGATAAAATAAAATAAATAATATAATTTGTACAAGAACTTACCTCTTCGGCAACGACATCAAAAACTTGTCATGACCAAAAGATTAATGTTTTCTCCCAAATATAGGAATGTCAAAGTAATAAATAACCTGGCAAGACCAAGGTCGAACCATAGGGAGATTAATTATATAAATTATAGATAACAATAATACAATAATAACAGTAACAACAACAACAACAACAATAATAATAGTAGTAGTAGCAGCAGCAGCAGCAATAGTAGTAGTAGTAGTAGTAGTAATAGAAGAAGAAGAAAAAAAAGAATAAGAAGTTGATGAGAAGTTTGAGTTGGAAGATTAACATAATGATTAAACAATGATAGCAGTAAATGTCAAGGTTAGAAATCCACTAATGATATGTCAAACAAGTATAGTATAAACTCTTATTACTCAAATAGAAACCACGCACAAAGGAGGTTTCAATCAAATTATAAATTGATAACATGATTATATTAGTTATTTTATTCAAATAATGTTAATACTTGTAAATATTGTCAAACATTTATGCTTATAACTTATGTTAATAACAAATCAAGTTCCTATCATAGCTCAGGGTCAATTATACCATACAATATGGGCTATGAAAGTGTCAAACATTTGTTGTACCAACTATTATACAACATAAATCTAGATTAGTCATTTAACAAGCATAGTATTAAAGAGTGAACAAGATAACAAATAGAAAACATGTTAATATCAAACATTAAGGTCCATATTAAGTTTACACTATACTTATTCTTATACCATTAGTGTAACCTTTTCACCTTGATATAATAAACTTAGCTAAATATAATGAAAGAAAAAAAATAAACAAAATAAGAACATAAATAAGATAAAAGTTAACTAAGTAATGGAAATGAAATGAAAGGCATAGACTTGATATTAATGAAAACAAAACATAAGCAATACAAAAAATACAAAGAGAAAAAGCGAGAGCATGATCTTGATCTGGAAACCAAAATACCTAAATACATGGCAAATGCATCCTTTTATAGGCCAAAATTAGGAACTATTGATTTGATGACTAATTGATGAGTGGGTGGCCAACTCTTAACTTGGTGACAATTATTATCTTCTTTTGTTTGCTCAAAACATCATTAATAATGTTAGAACTGAAACCACTTGAAAACATAAAAGTTGTAGGAAATTATCTAAGCTTTCTAGAAAAAAAATTAGAGGTCATTTGGACTTTTAGAACTCCAGATATGGGTCACACTAAATAGTGTTTGAGCTGTAGGACAGATTCAGACTTTTTTGTTGCTGCAACAATTAGAATTTGAAAATGACCTTTTTAAATCTTAGGCTCCATATAAAAGTTGTAGGCCTATATCTTACCTTTTCATCCATATAAATTAGACCTAAATTCGAGATCTACAACTCCAAATATGACCCAATTACCAAATAGTGTTCTAATTTGGACTGCACCGACATCTTTTTTCTAAGTTTAGCCATCTCTTTGCCCTTTCAATTTTAGTTCTTAAATTTATCAATCAATCCTTTTATTTATGTGACAGGGTTGCATTTAAAATGAATATTTACCATAAATTAAATGTATTTTATATTATTAGATATGTTATTATAAAACATGTTTTAGTTAATGAGTTATTGATACTTTAAGTGCAAAATAATAATATAAAACCTTGATAAAAATGCACTTTTAAGTACTAATCATTAATTCCTTTACTTTATTGAAATTATTGAATTATTTTTTATAAATTTTTAATGCAAGGCTAAATTTGAGTGGGGTAAAGCAAATGATAATGTTGTGAGAAAGGTTTGAGAGAATCATGTTGCAACTAAGTAACATAAAAAATAATAAAATAATATTTTTTTAATTTTAAAAATTAAAATTTCATTTATCATTAACTTATCTAGAATACTTTTGTATCATGTAGATAGCGTGATTTTTTATATGAGGTTTAAAAAAAATCTAAAAAATATGCTAGAGAAAACGCTCTACAAAGCTAGAATGACGTGGTGGTTTGGAAGGATTTTAGGCCACCATATATCTTAAAGAATATATTGGCAGAATATATTCAGCACATGATGTTCGAGTGTTTCACACGATGCTCACAGTCTGGTGTGAGGAAGTGGAGTTGACAAATTCAAGGTTTGGTTACTACACACATTTACGACTTCATTCCATTCTTTTCTCATGCAAAGCAAATGATAAGATTAATTTTAATTATACCTATCCTTAATTAATTTGTTATTATTTATAAATACATTTAATTGACAATATTTTTTTCTTATAGGCTACGGCTCTTGGACGTGAGCCAAGCCCAATGAAGCTTTTTATGGAGATGCACGTGCAAATAAAGGCTGCCAAAAAAGGATGCAACAATTTGGCGACAAATGTGCTTGATACTTTGTGATACATTCATTCAACTATTTTATTTTATAAGTTATTATTTTTTTAAATTTGATGATTTCATTTTTTATTTTTAGGAGACATAACAATCGGTTAAATGAGAGATATAAGGATGATCCTTTAACTTTCCCAAATTTTGATTCAAATTTATGGATGGAGGTAAGATTATCTGGTGGACCCAATAGAAGTCAGGAGTACGGACTCTCCAACACTGCGGTCAAGAACTTATGGACGGCCCATAGTATCTCAGTTGTTGGTAGCTCGTAATCAATATCAAACACTCAGTCTTCGGAGTTCACAACCTTGTTACAATAAGAAGTGCAAGAACATACAGTCCATCTAAATGAAAAATATGAACGACTCTCTACGGATTATAAAGAACTCTACTGAATAATCATAGGTATTAGATCACAGATAGGTGGTACATATACACCCTTTTACTGACTCTATGGTTCCAGGAACAACCAGACGACTCCTCCTCCTCCTCCTCCTCCTTTAGCGCCATCTTTGTTCTATTTTCATTGTATTTGAACATATAAATTTGTAATAAATATTTGGCTTTTATATTAATACAATTTATTTTTACATACTTGAATTTTATATATATTTTTTTAATTTTTTTCTTTTTCTATTCAATATATTTTTAAAAAATATATTTTTTTTAATGATTACAAACAGGGTTACTGACAGACTCAATCTGTCTATATATTTTAGAGAAATGAAAAAAAAATTACTACATGTGTCACTTCAAACGTTACATCACCAATAAAATTATTGCGTCGATATTTTACATAGCATTGAAATAAAATTACTTTAAATGCCACTAACAATCATCAATGTAATTCTATCAGTATATTTCAACAATTAATTTTTTTTGTGTGTATTGTCTATTTTTAAAACCATCAATTTTTTTATTTAATGACGGACATTTCAACATGCCAGAAATTATCAATGAGAAGTTTTTCAACTGTTTTTTCTATTTGTGAATTCATTGGTAAAATATGCTCTGATTGAATGATAGAGTAAATACCCAAAAAAATGTATTAATTAATGTTTTATTTTGACCGCTCTGTTTTCAGTTTTTTAAATAACTTGTAAGAAGAGGGGAGGTGTAAAGTTTTTCTCCGGAAGAACCAATTATATTTCATTCTTCAGTTTTTTCTAGTTTTATTTTAAAACATTGATTTTGATTTTTCTCTTTTCTTCTAATTTATGGATAATGGGTATATTTAATGTAGATTGTCATCAACAGAATGAAAAATAAAATAAAATCGAAGTCCTTTATTGAAAGAAACGAAAGTATATAAACTTAGATAGAGAAAAAAAAATAAAAAGAGCCTTGATTAAAATAAATTTACATAACTCTGAATTTTGTATTTACCTCCATCAAGAGCAATGCAGCAAGTTGTAATTGGACAAGAGATGCAAATACAGGACATGGACAGATCGTAATGGATGAGACCAAAGGTACTCCAGCTTCAAGAGCCCTCAAATCTAAGAAATAATGGAAGCAACCAGGGACTTCCCTCCCCTCCACAACTTCAACTTTTTATGGCATGAAATCGTTGTCCCATTATTTATTTATTGCTAAAGAATGGTTATTTCGAGTCTTATTTACTTGTGTTTTGCAGTAGATGGGTTGGTACTTAGGACATTGTTTGTATACTCACGAATTCGTTGGCCCACTTTTTAGAATTCTGCAATCTCCATCTTTAGTTCCATAGTTAAACAATTCAAATTAGGAAGACAAGCATGAAATGGTGATTTACTAATTTTAAATTTGAAACGAGTTTTAAATTAAATTAAATAAAAAACAACTTAATTAAATTTAATTTATTCAGTAAATCAACAAAGAATTTGGTTACTCGGTCGAAATCTAATTTAATTTTTTAAATTAAAAATAAATATATTTTAATAATAAATTTTAAAATAAATTAATTTAATTTAATTTAATTTATTCAGTAAATCAACAAAGAATTTGGTCACTCAGTTAAAATCTAATTTGATTTTTAAATTAAAAATAAAATTATTTCAATAAATTTGTTTTTAAGAATTCAAAAGATATTATTTTAAATTAACCTAATCAATCTACCCACTCATGAGTAACCGAATCTTATTACTTTCTTCAATAGCAAATTAAATTTTATAAAATCATCATCAGAATTCAGATATTTTAACTAAATGTAGGTTAATATATATATATAGAAACCTCTAGTGACATTACTTCTAAGTAATGGGTTTTGAGGTTAAATTATTTTGTAGATAATTATCAAAATCAGGGGGTAAAAAAAGGAAAGTGCTCCTAAAATAAGGAAATTTGAGATTGTAGGTAAATTGTGGATAACCTCTTAAACTGGAAACAGTTGAGAAGCACAAACTATACAACTCTTTCCCCCGCCCATTTGGAGAACCACATGAATTGTGTTGAATTCCTCATTTCGATCAATTCTCGCAAACGTCAATCAACCTATAAGCATGAACTACAGCGAAGAAAACCTGCCATATTTAAAGCTTCCCTTAATAAATGATTATCGATCAATGCAAGAAACATCTCCACTCCTCTAAACACCATGCTCTTTGCGTTTCCTTAGCTTTATGCAAGACCAATAAAGAGTCTGTCTGCCTGGACTCCTATGTTGTAGATTGCAGTCCTGATCCCTCGCATGAGAGCTGTTTTCATGAAAATGAAACACTTACTTGAGGAAATAACATCTGCTCATGTTCCAAAGACTGCCGTGCTACCACCTGCATCATCTAGCAGCTCATCTACTGATGATCAAGAGATGGGTTCGAATTCAATGCCAATGAAAAGGCATATCTTTATTAAAAAATCTAGTTTTTGCAGCTTTCTGCAGGGCATGGATCTAAATACTGCACGCATGGTAAGCAATCCAACTGTCCTTGATATTCATGAGCCTAGCTAGCTACAATTCATCAGTGATTATTGGCTTTCTTCCTTCCTAAAAAATAACCTACACTTCTAATATCTTGCATAACTCCATTGATTCCTGCCACTCGAATTCCAAAATCATTTGCAATCTCGTTATAGACTATAAGACATACTGTCGTAGCGGAGAAACTGAGATACCGTTCGGTTGCTGTCCAAGGATAGAAAAGATGAAAACACTTAGGATAAATGAGACATATACTTTCTATCCTTCCCTGTTTTGGAAGGATATGAATTCACTCCAGGTGATGGGATAATATCGAAACAAATACATCTACAAGACGTTACTAAGAATACCCCAGATTTCGACATATTGATCCTCAAATTTTTCTGTCAGCAACATTTTCATGTAACTGCTTGAAACTGTAAATTATGCTAGTATAAATCGCAAGTCCAAGTACCCAAAATGTTGTTCTAAACGTTATTTTTCAACTACAAATCTGAAGTCCATTTTCTCAGCCGATCATTTTGATTGAAAACTCTTCTTTCTGCTGACCCTGCATTCTGAATGTTTTGCTGTATCCAAAACGTGTAAGCTCCATTATGATCTGCAGGTTTTAGCAGAGATGGTAGGAACCTTTCTTTTACTGTTCTGTGTATGTGGGATTGTGGCGTGCACGCAGATACTGAGAGGAGAAGTGGGTCTGATGGAATATGCATCCGTAGCGGGATTAACAATCATCGTCGTGATTTTCTCCATAGGATCAATCTCTGGTGCTCACGTTAATCCTGCTGTTACCATTGCCTTCGCAACTTTTGGCCATTTTCCATGGTCCAAGGTAAAAAAATCATTCAAATTCTATTTACTGATAGAATTTCTTCATATTTTTAAACACCAATTTACATACACATGATACCAATATTGGTTTCTTCCAGGTTCCACTTTACATATTGGCTCAAACAGTAGGTTCAGTATTGGCAACATATGTTGGAAGCTCAGTATACGGCGTAAAGACAGAACTTATGACCACCCGGCCAGCAATAGGCTGCAGTTCTGCCTTCTGGGTGGAATTTATGGCCACTTTCATGCTCATGTTCCTTGCAGCCTCGTTAACAAGCCAATCCCGATCCGTAAGGCAAATCCCCCATGTTTTTGTTTTTAAATGAATTGTGTTGTTTTTGCCAGAAACATGCATATTGTTTTTTATATTTGAAGTCTCTGCTTTTTTTTCGGTGAATTTCTCAATCTCTATGGGAGAAATCTCCAATATGTTTTTTTTTTGTTTAATTTTATTTAGTACATGAAGATATGTTTTCCCATTAAAATTTAATAAAATTATATTTTTTTATTCAAAAAATCCCATTACGTTTTATAAGAATATAATAGTAAAAATTAATAAAATTGCTAAAAGTTGTCTTGAGAGATAAAAAGTTTCAAAATTACGCTCCAATTAAAATTTTGAAAAATAAAAATTATTTTATTGTAAACTCATGGAAATTTTTAAAATAAAAAAAAATATAATTATATCAATTTGAATGGAAAAAGAATTTACATAAAAATATATTAAAATAATTAAATATTATATAAGTACATAAAAAAAGGGCTACAAGGAAAACTTTCCCAATTATCTATTAAATAGTTTTGAGTTCGACAGAGTAATGAATACATGAGACTCGAGTTTGGGTATGAACAGTATAAAACCCGATTCATTGGTATCCATTACCTCCCCCAAATGAAAATATGCTTATTCCTCAGACGGAATTGCAGGACACTGTCAACCGCTACAAAACCTGTTCATGACTGTAGTTGGAAAACTTTTTTGCAGATAGGCCCTTTGTCTGGTTTTCTTTACGGGATTGCTATTGGACTTGCAGTGCTTATTACAGGGTATGAACAATGAACGGCTGGAAGACACTCTTAAAATATCGTTCCTTCTAATTTTCTCTTGGTTTTTTGATCTTGTTAGTTTTTCTTCTTCTTCTTCTTTATTCATTCCAGGCCTGTGTCAGGAGGATCATTGAATCCTGCAAGGTCATTGGGTCCTGCAATTGTTTCCTGGGACTTCAAGGATATATGGGTATACGTCACTGCCCCCACCATTGGAGCTGTAGCTGGTGCTCTCATATTTCATCTCTTACGGATTCGACCCCATGCATGCAGCGCCAATTCCTCTCCTGATGATGATCTACTTGTTCACTCTATAGCCTTCACTGAGAGCTAATCCATCGTGGTTTTCTTCTTTCTTTTTCTATTAATTAGAAATTGTTTTCGAAATATATACTTGCCCACCACCCTATAATGGTGGCACCGTGTACATTGCAGCAACAAAATAAAATTCACCAGGAGGTCGTTGGTGATTAATACAGAACTTATTGTTGTTTCTAAATTAGCAATTTTTCAGATTTTTGTTCTGGAAATCAATGTTATAGAGCCACCTGGGCAAGGAGGCTTGATAACCTCAAAATTTAAATTAATGGATTATGAGTTTATTATTATTATTATTAAGTATTACTATAAAATATTTGGGTTTTTTTAACTGTGCAAGGCTTGTTATTTATTTTCTTACACAATATTGTAAACGGGTTATGTAAAATTTTAAAGTTTTTTAATTTTATCTTTAAATTTATTTTTTAGTAATTTAGTTTTAATTGAAGACCAATTAATTTTGATTTCTATGAGAATGTGGTATTGAAAAAAAAGGAACCCAAAAAAAAAGCACTAAACATGGATGACACATTATAAGTTTTATAAAAGATATATTTTAGTCCTTAAATTTTAAAAATTATGTAAATTATACAACTTCAATACCTTAATATTTTTCTAATTCAATTTTGATATAAAAATTTAATTTTATTATTTTTATGTCCCTGATTGAGAGAAGAGAGATGTCGCTGGATTCTTGCAATAAAGAAAGAAAAGTATCATTGATACTGAATTAGATCATCAAAAGAAACTATATTTGTATTAATTTTTTTATTTTATTAAAGAAGTTCATATTAGGTTTTTTTTTAACAATTAATGTTCATGAAAAAAACATATATGAGCTTAAGTTGATTTTGATTTTTAGGGTGTGTTTTGGGCATTTTGAGGTCATAAATAAGTTTATCATAGTTTCTATAGTAATTTAAGTTTGAAAATGGATTGAAAACAGATTTTGAATGAAAAGACTTAAGCTCTAATTTTCCAACCATAATAGTGGTTGAAATCTGGACAAATCAGATGATATATTATTTAAATTATTTTTCAAAAACAATTTAGGGCAAACTGCCCTAATTGCAAACAAAAAGATAATAATTAAAAGCTCAATCCTGGAGGCCTTGACGAAATAAGTCAAGTTCAACAACGCCTAGCCTTTGCTCTCTTTTTTTTTTTAATTAATGATTCTTTTTATGATTTTTACTCTAAATTTTTTTAATTTATACTTAAATTAGTACTCCTTCTTTCTTTTATTTTATTTGAAAAGTCTCTTTTAAATGATTATTATTTTTTTAGTTATGTATTTAAAATTGAAAAAAAATTTCTAATTTATCTATAATTTTTTTATATCTTTTGTATGGATACACTATTAGAAAATCGGTGAAAACCAATGAAATTATTGATGAAATTTTTTCATTGGTAATTTTTATCAATAGAAATAATTTTCTTTACTTTTATCGGTATATACCAACAAACAATATCCATAAGCGATACGGTCAGTATATACAAACCGTATCGTTGACAGATTATATAGTTCTTTTGAAAAGTTACAAGATGCGATGATGTGAATTTTTTCAGATAATTTTACCAACAAAATGACTGAAGGATTCAAAATGTGATCTCCCTACAGTAACGTGGCACAATCATGGTGCAATCACCAACGAGCATATCGACGAAACTTATTCGTCGATGATTATATCAGTAAAAGCCAATATATACTTATTTTGCCTACACTCTCTTCCTTTAATTTTTTTTATTCCCCATCCCAACTCTCCCCCTCTTCTCTTATACTTTCGAATGCGGTCACAACATTCGTTCTCCAAGCAATTTATTGTGGATTTTATTATTTTTTATAAGTAAATCTATCCTTTTTAGTTTTAACATTTAAATGTTAATTTTATTATTTTTTTGCTATATATACTTTGTTAATGTATGTAATTGTTTGATTGTTATTCGTCAAAGTAACTTATAGTATGAATGCATAATTTTATAGTTGTTACAGTTTGTTTTAAATTTTGTCAAATTATATTTGTTCATAAATTATTGAAACTTTATTTGAATTATACCTAATTAGATGTGTTGTGATGAAATAAGTAATAGCTTGTTTAACGGGTCCGTTTTAATTTGTATAAATTCTATTGTGAAATTGTGATTTCCATACATTTATATGTATAAGTTTATATAGACATCGATAGTTGATAATTGATAATAAATATTTAATATGAGTGTTTTTTTAGTTTGTTGGATAATGATTAATACTTAAAAGTGTATTTTTATCAAGGTTTTATATCATCATTCTACACTTAAAGTATCAATAACTTCTTAACTAAAATATGTTTTATAATAATATATCTAATACTATAAGATACCTTTAATTTATGGTAAATGTTCATTTTAAATGCAGGTCTATCACATAAATAAAAGGACTGATTGATGAATTTGAGAACTGAAATTGAAATGACAAAGGAATAAACAAACTTAGAAAAAAAATATTGGTGTAGTTCAAACCGGAACACTGTTTGGTAATTAATTAGGTCATATTTGGAGCTGTAGATCTCAAATTTAGGTCTCATTTATATGCATGGAAATGTAAGACATAGGCCTACAACTTTCATATGAAGCTCAGATTTAAAAAGGTCATTTTCAAGTTCAAATTGGAGTAACAACAAAGAAGTCTGAATCTGTCCTCCAACTCGAGCACTGTTCAGTATTTAGGTCATATCTAAAGTTCTAGAAGTTGAAATGATCTGAATGTTTTACACAAGAAAGCTGAGACGATTTCCTACAACTTTCATGTTTTCAAGTGACTCCAATTTTAACGTTATCAATGATGTTTTGGGCAGACAAGAGAAGATAAAGATTGTCATCAAGTCAAGAGTTAGCCATCGACTCATCAATTAGTCATCAAATCAATAGTTCCCAATTTTAGCCTATAAAAGGAGGCATTTGCAATGCATTTAAGCATCTTGGTTTCCAAATCAAGATCATGCTCTTGCTTTCTCTTTTTGTATTTTTTGTAATGTTTATGCTTTGATTTCATTAATATCAAGTTTATACCTTTCATTTCTTTTCATTTACTTAGTTAACTTTTATCTTATTTATGTTCTTATTTTTTTATTTATTTTTCTTTCTTTCATTGTGTTTAGATAAATTTATTATGTCAAAGTAAAAAGGTTATACTAATGATGTAAGAATAAGTATAATGTAAACTCAATATGAACTTTAATGTTTGATACTAACATGTTTTGTATTTGTTATCTTGTTCACTCTTTAATATTTTGCTTGTTAAATAATTAATCTTGATTTCTATTGTATAGCACTTGGTACAACAAATACTTGGCACTTTCATAGCCCATACTATATGATATAATCGACACCTGAGTTATGAGAGGAACTTGATTTATTTTTAACATAAGTTATAATCATGAATGCTTGGCAAGATTTACAAGTATTAGCATTAATTGAATAAGATGACTAATGTAATCATGTTAACAATCTATAATCAGATTGAAACCTCCTTTGCGTGCGGTTTCTAATTGAATAATAAGAGTTTATACTATACTTGTTTGACATACCATTAGTGGATCTTCTAACCTTGATATTTGTTATTATCATTCTTTAATCCTTACATTAATATTCCATCTCAAAGTTTCCATCTTCTTCTTCTTCTTTTCCTTCTTTTTCTTTATTATCATTATCATTGTTGTTGTTGTTGTTGTTAGTATTATTACTATTATTATTGTTGTTGTTGTTGTATTATTGTTATTTATAATTTGTATAATTAACCTCCTTATGGTTCAATCTCAGTCTTGCCGGGTTATTTATTATTTCGAAACTCCTGCACTTGGGAGAAAACATCAATCTTTTAGTCGAGTCAAGTTTTTGGCGCCGTTGCTAGGAAGCTAAGTTTTGTATAAATTATAATATTTATTTTATTTTCACTTTTCACTTTTGTTGTATATAACTTTGTTTTTATCTCTTGTTTCTTCTTTTTTTGTTTTCTTTTTTCTTTTATTCTACTCCTACAAATGCATAAAAGTGTGGTCACGTACATCAAGTAGTAGACTTTATAGGGTATCCTCATCATTTTTAAAAAATATAGCTGAAGAAGATAATCAATCACTTCATAATGAGAATTATAAGAATAACCATGTTACAACACTTAGAGACCACATGAATCCCACAAGAATAAGTGCGCCATGATGCATAGTTTTTCCTCCCGATGCATCTCATTTTAATTTTAAGCTAAGCATTATTCAACTTTTACCTTCTTTTCATAGCTTAAAATTGTAAAATCCATACTTACATTTAAAAGAATTTGAGGAGGTTTGCAACACATATAATAATTTAAATTATAGCAAGAACACTATCAGATTAAAGCTTTTTTTTTCATTAAAAGATAAAGCTAAAACATGGCTATAAAATTTGAGACCAAGATCCATTCGTGTTTGAGATGAAATGCAATAACAGTTTTTAAAGAAGTTTTTCCTATCTCATAAAACAAACTCTTTCAAAAGACAAAATATCACTTTCACTTAAAAACCAAGAGAAATATTTTACCAATGTTGGTATAGGTATCGAGACTTGCTTAGTACTTACTCTTGTCATGATTTTGAAATATGGAGATTGGTATCACATTTTTATGAAGGGTTAACACCTAGAGATAGGTAAATGCTTGAATTGATGTGCAATAGAACTTTTAAAGATAAAGACCCTGATAAAGCAATGGAGTACTTAGACTTATTAGCTAAAAATGCTCAAAATTAGGACATTGCGGGTACTTATGAGGCACCGAGTAAAACTTAACCTCATACATCTAATGAAGGTATGTACAACCTTAGGGAAGATCATGACCTTCAAGCCAAGTTTGCATCTTTAGCTAGAAAAGTCGAGGCACTAGAATTGAAAAAGAGTGGTCAATTAAAATCTGTTGAAAACATTGCATGTCAAATATGTGAAACAAATGAACACTCAACCGATAACTGTCCAACCTTGCCTTCTTTTAAGGAATGTCTCCATGAACAAGCTCATGCTTTAAACAGTTTTCAAAGGGTCAACCACAACCCATACTCCTAATCATACAATCCTGGTTAAAGAAATCACCTAAATTTCAGTTGAAAGAGTGATAACAACAATGTACAAACTTCACAACCATCGTTTCAAGCACACCACAATTTTCGAAATTCTCATGGATATGCACCTTTTTATGCTCCACCTCTTAGAAGAAATATTGAGGAAACATTGCATGCATTCATTAAAAAGCAAGAGACAATCAATACTTGCTCAAAACATGATAGATTTTAACGATACTCTTACAAAATTGACATCTGCTCTTAATTTCCCAGACAAAGGTAAGTTTCCATCTCAACCACAATAAAATTCCAAGGGGCAATACAATACAAATGCAAGTAGTTCTGGAAGCCAACACGTGGATCAAGTCAAATCAGTCACTACTCTTCGCAGTGGTAAGGTTATTGAAAAACTCACTTTTGAACCTTATGAGAAAGATGATGAGTCAATCTCTAAGTGTAAGGAAGGGTTTGAATATAAAAATTTCAAAGAAACAATTGATTTCCCGCCAGCACTTCTATTTTCTCATGTCATAACCAAACAAAGAAAAGTCAATCACAACTCTGAAATCTTTGAAACTTTAAAACAGGTAAGAATCAATATACCTTTGCTAAATGTTATTAAACAGGTTCCTTTCTATGCTAAGTTTTTGAAAGATCTATGCACTGTAAAGAGGAAATTGAATGTGAAAAAGAAAGTCTTTTTAGCCGAACAAGTAAGTGTCATTCTTCAGAACAATAATGCTTTGAAATATAAAGACCCCAACTTCTACAATTTCTTGCTTTATTAGAGACCATAAAATTGAAAGAGCCTTACTTGATCTTGGTGTTAGTATAAATTTACTTCCATATTTCGTTTTTCAGAGTCTCAATCTAGGTGAGTTAAAATCAACTTCTTTAACTTTTTTACTTGTTGATAGATCTATAAAAGTGCCTAGAGGAATAGTTGAAGATGTGTTAGTACAAGTTGATAAATTCATTTATCTTGTGGATTTTATTATCTTGGATACACAACCTATTAAAGTATATAATTCATTTCCTATTATTTTAGGACATCTATTTTTTGCAACTTCTAATGCATTGATTAATTATAGGAATGGACTGATGAAGCTATTATTTAGAAACATGACATTAAAGATGAATATTTTCAACATTTGCAAGCAACCTAGAGATGATAATGATTTACAGGAAGTGGACTTTATTGAAAAATTAATTCATGATCAATTTCAAACTACTTCTAGTAAAATTAAGATTGATGAATCTGATGATTTGTTGATGGTTCATTTTCTGATAGAATCAAAGGCAAGTAATTAAAGACCATAAATTGAGAAATTGCCACCACGATCAATTAAGTCCATACCTTCAAATGTTTAACCACCCAAACCTGATTTAAAGTCGTTGCCATTTAATCTCAAATACTTATTTTTGGGAGAAAAATAAAACTTTTCCAGTAATAATCTCTTCCAAACTTAATGCACATTAAAAAGGTAAGTTATTACAAACTCTAAAAATACATAAAAATGCATCAAGGGACCATAGTTAACATAAAAGGAATTAGTCCTTTGATTTGTACAGAGAATTTATTTGGAGGAAAATGTTAAACCCTTTCGGGAAATGCAACGAAAGCTGAATCCTAATATGAAAAAAGTAGTGAAAAATAAAGTCATTAAGCATCTAGATAATGAAATCATTTATCATATTTTTGACAGTAAATGGGTGAGTCCTACCCAAGTTGTACCCAAGAAGTCTAGAGTCACTATGATAACAAATGAGAACAATGAGTTAATTCCCACTAAAATTGTTACTAGTTGACGCATGTACATTGACTATAGGAAACTTAATTCAATGACTAGAAAAGATCATTTTCCTTTACCTTTCATGGATCAAATCCTAGAAAGAGTTGTAGGTCATGAATTTTATTGTTTTCTAGATAGTTATTCGGGTTACAGCCAAATTGAAATTGCATTAAAAGATCAAGAGAAGACTACTTTTCACATGTTTATTTGGTACTTTTGCATATCAAGGGATGCCTTTTGGATTATGTAATGCACCAACCACGTTTCAAAGATGCATACTTAATATATTTAGTGATATGGTTGAACATTTTCTTGAGATTTTTATGTATGATTTTTCTATTTTTGGCGATTCATTTGATGATTGTTTAACTAACTTAGAAAAGGTTTTGGCTAGGTGTGTAGAGAAGAATATTGTACTGAATTGGAAAAAATGTCATTTTACAGTAACAAACAGCATTGTACTTGGTCATATTGTTTCATCAAAAGGAATTGAGGTTGACAAATCTAAAAGGAAGTTAATTACGAACTTGCCAACACCAAAATCTATTAAAAATGTTAGATCATTCCTACGACATGCTGGTTTTTATAGAAGGTTTATCAAAGATTTTAGTGTAATATCTAAGCCTCTAAGTAAACTTCTAACAAAGGATACTATTTTTAAATGGACTGAATATTGTGAAGAAGTTTTTGTTAAACTTAAAAACTTGCTTACTTATGCTCCTATCATTCAATCTCTTGATTGGTCATTACCTTTTGAAATAATATGTGATGCTAGTGATTATGTCGTAGGTGCTGTTTTCGGACAAAGAAAAGATAGGACACGTTATGTGATTTACTATGCAAGTAAAACTTTAAATAGTGCTCAAATGAATTATACCACCACTGAAAAAGAATTACTTCCAGTAGTATTTGCATGTGAAAAATTCAGGTCTTATCTTGTTGCCTCACCTATTGTTGTTTTTAGTAATCATGCAACATTGAAATATCTCCATTCTAAAAAACATTCCAAGGCTAGATTAGTGCGGTGAATTTTTTTACTTCAAGATTGACAATAGATTTGTTGAAGAGAACTTGATTTGTAGTTAACATAAGTTATAATCATAAATGCTTGACAAGATTTACAAGTATTAGCATTAATCAAATAAGATGAGTAATGTAATCATGTTAACAATCTATAATCAGATTGGAATCTCCTTTATGTGGGGTTTTCAATTGAATAATAAGAGTTTATACTATACTTGTTTGACATACCATTAGTGAATCCTCTAACCTTGACATTTGTTATTATCATTCTTTAATCCTTATATTAATATTTCATCTCAAAGTTCTCATCTTTTTCTTCTTCTTTGTCTCCTTTTTTTTCTTTATTGTTGTTGTTGTTGTTGTTGTTGTTACTATTATTATTGTTGTTGTTGTTGTTATTGTTGTTGTATTATTGTTATTTATAATTTGTACAATTAACCTCCCTGTGGTTCGACCCCGGTCTTGCCGGGTTATTTATTACTTTGACACTTTTGTACTTGGAAAAAGACATCAATCTTTTAGTTGTGTCAGATAATGTCGAGACAAACAATTATTTTTGTAAATTTATTTACATCACATAGTTAATTAATATATATATATATTGTTGTCATAATGTTATAGAGGTTCGATAGAAGTCATGGATGATCATTCATGGATGTATCGGGACTCACCCTAAGGATTGTGGAGGATAGATTATTGTAATAACATTCAAAGTTTTATTAATTTCACAATATCTATTCCGAGGAATTTCAGAAATTGTGATATTATTTATCCATGTAGGAGTATAAAAATAAAAATTAAATAAAAATTTTCCACATCAAAATATTGTAACAATATATCTTCTAACCAAAGAGTTCATGGAGGATTACCTATGTTGATATGCATACGCAAAACTATTTGTTCCTAATAGGAACATGGTAGAAAGGGTAGTTGGGTTAACTTCTAGTATTAGTAACATACATAAAATAGGAAATGATACTAGTAATCCTTACAGGAATATGATTATGGATGCAATGAGAATGAATGAAGGTAATATCAATGAATGTCCAAACATAAAAGAAGAACTGAATACAGATGCAACAAGGTTTTTTGATCTATTGAAAGATTTTGATGAACCATTATGGGATGACTATATAAACCACAGTAAATTATCAGCAGTATCATAGGTGTTCATTATCAAGTCAGATCACGGATTGAGTGAGTTTGGTAATGAGATGATTATCAAATAGGCAAGAAGCATTTTACATAAAGGGAACAGGCTAAAAAAGAACTTGTATACTTCAAAGTCCATAATAAAACCCTTTGGTTTAGGATACAAGAGAATTAGCATGTGTCCTAACTTCTGCATGTTATAAAACCTTGAAAATGCTAAACTAACCGAGTATATGACATATGGGCATTCCTATTAGAAACTTAGAACTGGTAGGGGAAAGCTCTCATATCATATAAAAAAAGTTAGATACTTTTCAATCACACATAGATTGTAAAGGTTGTTCATATCATCAAGGACGACTCAACACATGACATAAACCAGTCATATCATGTGGTTGATGGAGTGATGGTGTATCCTTCTAACAACAAAGCATAGAAACATTTTAATAGCGTGCATGCTCACTTTTTAGTTGAATCAAGAAACATGGGTCTTGGGTTATGTACAGACAAATTCAACCCATTCGAGTCATTTATTGCTTATTATTCTTGTTGGTCGATCATACTAACCATTTATAACTTGGTAGGGAGGATGTATATGAAACTAGAGTTAATGTTTTTATCAATGGTCATACCAGGTCTGAGCAATCTAAGGTGAAATATAGATGTATGTCTTTGAACATTGATGATGAGTTGATGCAGTTGTTCTTCTTTAGAGCTTTGATTTATAATATCTCGAGGAAATAGAATTTTCTTATAAAAGTGGCTTTGATGTGGACTATTAATGATTTCTTGGCTTATACAATCGATTCTAGTTGAAGCACACGTGGAAAACTATCATGTCTAATTGTATGGAGAACAACAAGGCATTCATGCTAATAAACAAGGGTAAAGCTTCTTCTTTTTCTTTTTTTTTTATTATCAATCCATTCCTATAATTAATCAATGCATTAGAAGTTTTAAGAAATGAACGTCCTAAAATAACAACAAAAGAATTACATGTTTTAACGGGTAGTGTGTCCAAGACAATAAAATCCACAAGATAAATGAATCTATCGACTTGTACGAACACATCTTCAACTATTCCTTTAGAAACTTTTACTAATCTATCAACAAGTAAGAGAGTTATAGAAGTTGGTTTTAACTCACCTAAATTGAGACTCTGAAAAACTGAATATGTAAGTAAATGCACACTAACTCCAAGATCAAGTAAAGCTTTTTTAATTTTATGTTCTCCAATAAAGCAAGAAATTGTAGGACAACTAGGGTTTTTATATTTCAAAACAATATTGTTTTGAAGAATGACACTTACTTGTTTGGCTAAAAAAGTTTCTTTTTTTCACATTTAATTTCCTCTTCACAGTGCATATAAACTTTAATGTTTGATACTAACATATTTTGTATTTGTTATCTTGTTCACTCTTAATACTTTTCTTATTAAATGGTTAATTTAAATTTATGTTGTATAATACTTAATATAACAAATACTTAGCACTTTCATAGCCCCACCGTATGGTGTAACCAACACTTATGCTATAAAAAAAACTTGATTTGTTGTTAACATAAGTTATAATCATAAATGTCTAACAATATTTATAAGCATTAGCATTATTCGAATAAGATAATTAATTTAATCATGTTAATCATTTATAATCTGATTGAAATCTTCTTTGTGTATGATTTCTAATTAAGTAATAAAAAGAGTTTATAGTATACTTGTTTCAAATATCATTAGTGGATCCTCTAACCTTGACATTTGTTTTTATCATTATTCCATCCTCACATTGATCTTTCATCTCACACTTCTTCTTCTTCTTCTTTATTATTGTTAATGTTGTTGTTGTATTATTTTTATTTATAATTTATAAAATTAATCTTCTTGTGGTTTAACCCTAGTCTTATTAGGTTTTTTATTACTTTGATACTCTTGTACTTGAAAAAAGACATTAATCTTTTGGTTGTATCATTTTGATTATTGTTTTCAACATATTAAAATGAATGATTCTCCTTTCTTTATCTTTGTTTTTTTTTTTTAC
>SRLM01000612.1:234354-308364 GCA_015708895.1 Populus ilicifolia | reverse complement strand
TTTTTTTTTTTACTTTTTTTTAATTATGATTATTTTTGTGGTGTTCTTTATTTTGTGTATTATTTGTAAATAAAATCTTGAAATCAACACGCTATTAATGTAAACATTTTTCATTCCTCAAGTCTTTAGTTTTTGCTTTTTATTTGTTAAATTTATTTTATTGTTTGTATTACTATAATAATTGAAATTTTTGTTAAATATGTATTGTTGTTGTTGAATTTACCTTTAAATGGTTAATTGAAATATTTAGTTAAGTTTAATTAGTTTATCTTAATTTTATTATATTATTGCTTGTTATGTTTTTTATTATTTTGATTAATTTCAATTGTTATTTATAAATTTGTATGGATGTTAGTTGAAAATATATAGATGATGAATTTCTATAGATTTTAGGTTGTATAAATTGATTTTACAATATTTGTGTAATTATCAATATTTATAGATATGAAAACTATTGGTAGTCTCTGATATAGGGGAGGCGTTGATGAATTTTTAAAATAATTGAATTTAATTATTTAATTATTCATATAAATTTGTGTAAAAGTGTTGAATGAAAATTTAATTATTTTATTGTTTGTATTGTAATTCTCCTTTAATTGTTATTATTGAATTTTCCAAAGAAATGGTAATTAGAAATGAAGAATTGAATTTCATTGTTTTATCTCAATTTTATTCTATTATTGATTATTATGTTTTTTCTTATTCCATTAATTTTAATTATCATAGACGTTATGCTGTATATAAGATTTTCTAATAAAGTAAATTAGTTTGTGGTTATTGTAAAAATTTGCAAGTTTAAAAACAGTGGATAGTCTCTGGTATAAAGGAGGTATTGCCAAAAAAAAATTATTAATCAAAGTTAATTATGTTATTATTTATATAAATTTATGTAAATGTGTAGCATGAAATCTACAACACATTGTTAATAGACGGTTGCAGCTAGTTCTTCTAGCAGTAAGGAGGACTTATCCTTAAGTGTTAATCACGGCGAGGCATCTGCGCCAACTTGTCTGTCTCTTCTATCACAGTTTCTTAGCGTAAAGGCGATGTGCCTTCACAACGGGGTCAATTCACTAACAGGTACCAATCACAATGAAAGGATGACCTTTCAATGTTAGTTTGTTTAGGTTTTAGTTTTTTTTATACTTATAATATAATTTATGAACAACTAATTAATATTTTATTAATTTTAGGTTCACAAACATTGAGACTACCCGAACAATAACATCAAAGTTTAAATCATCGATGGAGATTCCATTGTTTCAATGGAGTCAGGTTTTCAAACATCCTAGGTGGAGACATAATATTGATGCATGGTTTTGATGATTTTATGTTGGTGTTAACTTTTAATTTGTAGCTTATTTTTAATAAATTATTTTAACAATTTTATATCTAGTACTATTTTTATTTTAAATGAATTACTTATATACACAGCATAAATTTGAATTGGATAGCATAAACAACACCATTGTGAGGAATGTATAGGAGAATCACGCTACAACTAGGTAGCATAAAAAATAATACTTATTTTTTATAATTTTATGTTCTAAATTTTAATTTATTACTATGGAAGTAGGTTGTATAATTTTTAGTATAATACAAAAAAAAAGCAAAAAAATATGCAAGAGATAATGATCTTAAAGGATGGAATGAGGTGGCAATTTAGCATGCCGGGAATTCAAACCGCCATGCATCTCGGGGGATATATGGACAACATATACCAAGCTTGTGACGTTTGAGTGGTTCTCATGACGCTCATATTCTAATGCCAACAACCAGAACCAACAAATTCATTGTTCGATGACCATTTTTATCAAGGTTTTATATTATTATTTTGCACTTGAAATATCAATAACTCCTTAACTAAAACATGTTTTATAATAACACATTTAATTATATAAGATACCTTTAATTTATGATAAATATTTATTTTAAATACAAGCCTATCACATAAATAAAAGGATTGATTGATGAGTTTAAGAAATAAAATTGAAAGGACAAAGAGGTGATCAATCTTAGAAAAAACATGTTGGTGCAATCCAAACTGGAACATTGTCCGGTGATTAGGTCATATCTGGAGTTGTAGATCTTGAATTTAGATCTAATTTATATGGATGGAAAGGTAAGATATAGGCCTATAACTTTCATATAGAGCCCAAGATTTAAAATGATCATTTTCAAGTCTAAATTGTAGCAACAATAAAGAAGTCTGAATCTATCCTGTAGCCCAAATATTGTTCAGTGTTTTGCCCATATCTAGAGTTCTAAAAGTCCAAATGAACTCAATTTTGTTTTCCTAGAAAGCTGAGACAATTTCCCACAACTTGCATGTTTTTAAGTAGTTCCAATTCTGAAGTTATAAATGATGTTTTGGGCAGATAAAAGAAGAAAAAGATTGTTACCAAGTCAAGAGTTAGCCACTCACTCATCAATTAGTCATCAAATCAATAGTTTCTAATTTAACCAATAAAAGGAGGCATTTGTCGTGCATTTAGATATCCTGATTTCCAAATCAAGATCGTACCCTTTCTTTCTCTCTTTGTATTACTTATGTTTTGCTTTCATTAATATCAAGTTTATGTCATTTATTTCCTTTTATTTACTTAGTTAACTTTTATTTTATTTATATTCTTATTTTTTTATTTATTTTTTTTCTTTCATTGTGTTTAGATAAATTTATTATGTCAAAGTAAAAAGGTAATACTAATGATGTAAGAATAAGTATAATGTAAACTCAATATGAACTTTAATGTTTGATACTAACATGTTTTGTATTTGTTATCTTGTTTACTATTTAATACTGTCTCTTATACACATCTAGATGTGTATAAGAGACAGTACTTGGCACTTTCATAGCCCATACTATATGGTATAACCGACACCTGAGCTATGAAAGGAACTTATTTGTTGTTAACATAAGTTATAATCATGAATGCTTAACGAGATTTACAAGTATTAGCATTAATCAAATAAGATGACTAATCTAATCATATTAACAATTTGTAATCTAATTGGAACCTCCTTTATGCATGGTTTCCAATTGAATAATAAGAGTTTATACTATATTTGTTTGACATATCATTAGTGGATCCTCTAACCTTGACATTTATTATTATCATTATTTAATCCTTACATTAATATTTCACCTCAAAGTTCTCATCTTCTTCTCCTTCTTCTCCTTCTTCTTTTTTATTATTACTATTACTAGTACTAGTACTAGTACTATTATTGTTGTTGTTATTGTTATTGTTGTTGTTGTTGTTATTTTTATTGTTGTTGTTATTGTTTATAATTTGTATAATTAACCTCCTTGTGGTTCGACCCCGTTCTTGTTGAGCTATTTATTACTTCGACACTCCTGCACTTGGGAGAAAACATTAATCTTTTGATCATGTCAAGTTTTTGTTGTCATTGCTAGGGAGGTAAATTTTTGTATAAATTATAGTATTTATTTTATTTTAACCATTTGCCTATTTCTAGGTGTATCTAACTTTGTTTCTTCTTTTGTTTTCTTCTTCCTTTTATTATATTCTTACACATGTATGAGAGTGTGGTCACTTACATTAAGTGGCAGACTTTATAAGGTATCCTCATCATTTCAAAAAAAATATAGTCAAAGAAGATAATCAACACTTTATAATAAGAATAATGAGAATAATCTTGTTAGAATATTTAGAGACCACATGAATCCCACAAGAACAAGTGCACCATCATGCATAATTTTCTCCCCTGATGCATCTTATTTTAATTTTAAGTCAAGCAATATTCAACTTTTTCCTTCTTTTCATGGTTTAGATTTAGAAAATTCATACTTACATTTACAGGAATTTGAGGAGGTCTACAACACATATATGACTCAAATTGTAGTATGAACACCATCATATTAAAACTTTTTTTCTTTTTTTATTAAAAGATAAACTAAAACATGCTATAAAATTTAAGCTTAGGATCCATTCGCGCTTAGCATGAAATGCAACAACACTTTTTAAAGAAATTTTTCCTTTCTCATAGAACAAACTCTTTCAAAAGAAAAATTACCACTTTAGCTCAAAAACCAAGAGAAACATTTTACTAATGTTAGAATAGGTATCGATACTTACTTAATACTTGCCCTCATCATGGTTTTGAAATATGGAGATTGGTTTCACATTTTTATGAAGGGTTAACACCTAGAAATAGGCAAATGGTTAAAGTAATATGTAATGGAACTTATAAAGATAAAGACTTTGATGAAACAATGAAGTACTTAGACTTGTTAGCTGAAGATGCTCGAAATTAGGACACCATGGGTACTTATGAGGCACCGAGTAAAACTCAACCTCGTACATTTAGTGGAGGTATGTACAACCTTCGGGAAGATCATAACCTTCAAGCCAAGTTTCCATCTTTAGCTAGAAAAGTCGAGGCACAAGAATTGAAAAGGAGTGTTTAATTAAAATCTATTCCAAATATTGTGTGTTAAATCTGTGAAACCAAGAATATTTAACCAATGATTGTCCAACTTTTTCTTCTTTTAAGGAATGTCTTCATGAAAAAACTTATATTTTGAACAGTTTTCAAGAGCCCAATCATAATCCATACCCGCAAACATACAACCCTAATTGGAGAAATCACATAATTTTTAGTTGAAAAAGTGATGCATAAACTTCACAACCACCATTTCAAGCATCGCATAATTTTTAAAATTCTCATGGATATGCACCTCTTTATGCTCCACCTCCTAAAAGAAATCTTGAGGAAACATTACATGCATTCATTGAAAAGTAAGAGATAATCATACGCAACTTGCTCAAAGCATGATAGATTTTAAAGATACTCTTGCAAAATTGACATTTGCTCTCAATTTCCAAGAGAAATGTAAGTTTTCATCTCAACCATAACAAAATCCTAAGGGGTAATACAATGCAAATGCAAGTAGTTCCGAAAGCCAACATATAAATCAAATCAAATCAGTCACCACTCTTCGCAGTGGTAAGGTTTTTCAAAAACCAATTCTTGAACCTTGTGAAAAAGCTGATGAGTCAATCTCTGAGGTTAAAGAAGGAGTTGACTCTGAAAATTAAAAAAAAAAAAGATTGATTCCCCATCAACATTTCTATTTCCTCATGCCATGACCAAACAAGAAAAAACTAAGGATGAAAAAGGCACCGAAAATGTTGATACAGATCTTTTATCAAAAGTGACAATAGATTTGACACCCGACATCACACCAATCGATGATTACTTTCCTAATAAATCTTTTCTTTCTCTTAATTCAATGTCTTGGTTTTCTAAAAATATTTATTTTCTTGTTTTAGGATTTTTGCCAACTCATTTAGATAACCAAGATAAAAGAAAGTTTTTGAGCGACGTGCAAAAATTTTATTAGGATGACCCTTATTTATTTATATATTATCCTGATCAAATATTTCAAAAATACATTCTCAACAATGAGAGTGTCATTTAATTTTATCACTTTAAGACATGTGGGGATTATTTCTCACAGAAAAAGACACTATAAAAATCTTACAATGTAGATTTTATTAGCCTACCATGTTCAAAGATTCATATGTATTCTATAAAACCTGTGAAAATTATTAAAAGATAGGATTTATTTCAAAACACAAAGAATCTTTAGATAATCTTTTATTAACTGTGTAGCATAGTCTTGGGAATCTAACTAAGAAAGACCTTGTTTATCAATTTTTAAGAAAAATAGATGGGAAACTTATCTCAATCTATAGAGAGCGTTTAACTCATTCTTAGACGTAAAACCAAGAGAAGGTATGATTCATAATCATAACTATGATTTTATCTTAATTTGTAAACATTTCTGTCTTTTGGTTTTATTAATATATTATAATATTTTTGTTTTGTTGTTTCTTATGTTTGTTTAAATGTGTTTCAAGTTTGTCAGTATTCAGTATTTCAGGTGATATATTCTATACTCTATCTTTCTACCTTAAAACATTAAGGATAATGTATCATTTTGGTTAGGAGGAGAGGGTAGTAGTTGATTAAAAAAAATTAACTAACTATGTTTTCTATTTCATAAGGCATATGCAAAATTATTGTTACTAGGATAGCAGTGTAAAGGAGCTCTTTTATTAAGATGACTCTTAAGACGTATCTTAGTAACAATTCTAAATAAGATTTATCGTAACACTTCTTGAAATACTTAAATTTACAAACTCTCGCCATTTTATCACTTAATTATGTTCATATACTTATTTAACATATATTCTTAAACCTTAATTTCCATACACACACTTTAACATATGATTGTTGGTTGCTTATTAAATTATTATATTATTTATGTTCTTTTGTTAAACATAACAACTAAGGAAAAGGGATAGTATACAATTTGAAACAAAAAAAGAAAAAAGAAAAGCAAAAAAATGATAATAATAAAAATATAGATAAGTTTAGTTTCGTAGCCTCTCTAACCTAAGCAGTTAAGCTCAAAGAGGTGTTTTAACACCTAATACACTAAAGTCAACCGACTTGAGAGTTATTGACTCAACGCTTGCTACATGGGTTGAGGAGAAAGCTTAAGAAAATTAAACATTGCACTATTTACATATTAGTATCTACAACCAAGTTACTAAACTCGTAGGAATGTCTCAACACCTAATGCCCTAAGACCAACTGGTCTAAAAGTTATTAGTCAAAAGCTCATTACATGGGTTAAAGATGCATCGTTTTTTAAGTTATATCTATATATATTAAAAAACAGAAAAAAAATAAAAATCCAAACCCAAGGAAGTTAACCTTAAATATTGGAACAAAAATTTTATTTTCTTTCAAGAAAAGCACCATAAATATGTTTTGATATATTAAGCACTAAAAAAAGGTTTATTAATATCCTATGTCAGAGTTATTAAGCAGATATATAAATTTAATGAGAGTTTATTTGTCTAGATAGATTAATGAAAGTTGAATGATGAATACCTTACTTTGTGGAATTTGCAAATTGTTTTTTCTATTTTAACCTTTGATTACTAGAAACTAGTAATAAGCTGGTTAAGGGGGTTGATTAGCATATAAAAGTGTATTTTTATCAAGGTTTTATGTCATCATTTTACACTTGAAGTATTAATAACTCCTTAAATAAAACATGTTTTATAATAACATATCTAATAATATAAGATACATTTAATTTATGGTAAATATTCATTTTACATGCAGTCCTATTATATAAATGAAAGGATTGATTGATGAGTTTAAAAACTAAAATTGAAAGGACAAAGAGATGGCCAAACTTAGAAAAGAGATGTTGGTGCAGTCCAAACCGGAACATTGTTTGGTAATTAGGTCATATCTAGAGCTGTAGGTCTCAAATTTAAGTCTACTTTATATGGATGGAAAGAGAAGATATAGGCCTACAACTTCCATATGGAGCTCAAGATTTAAAAAAGTCATTTTCAAGTTAAAATTATAGCAACAACAAAGAAGTCTAAATCTATCCTGTAGCCCGAACACTGTTCGGTGTTAGCCTATATTTGGGGTTCTAGAAGTCCAAATAACCTCCATTTTTTTTTTTGAAAAGCTGAGATAATTTCCTAGAACTTTCATTTTAAATGGTTCCAATTATGATGTTATCAATTACATTTTGGGCAAACAAGAGAAAATAAGGATTGTCATGAAGTCAAGAGTTGGTCACCCACTCATTAATTAGTCATCAAATCAATAGTTCCTAATTTTGGCCTTGAAAAGAAGGTATTTGTCATGCATTTAGGTATCTTGGTTTTCAAATCAAGATCGTGCTCTTGCTTTCTCTCTTTGTATTGCTTATATTTTGCTTTCATTAATATCAAGTTTATGCCTTTCATTTCCTTACTTAGTTAACTTTTATTTTATTTATGTTCTTATTTTGTTTATTTATTTTTCTTTCTTTCTTTATGTTTAGTTAAGTTTACTATGTCAAGATGAAAAAGTTAAACTAATGGTGTAAGAATAAGTGTAGTGTAAACTTAACATGGACTTTAATGTTTGATACTAACATATTTTGTATTTATTATCTTGTTTACTATTTAATATTGTGCTTGTTAAATGACTAATCTAAATTTATGTTGTATAACACTTAGTACAATAAATGCTTGACACTTTCATAACACAAACTGTATGATATAACTGACACATATGTTATGAAAAGAACTTGATTTGTTGTTAACATAAGTTATAATCATGAATGCTTGATAACATTTACAAGTATTAATATTAATTGAATAAAATAACTAATGTAATCATGTTAACAATTTATAATCTGATTCGAACTTTCTTTATGTGTGGTTTCCAATTGAATAATAAGAGTTTATATTTTACTTATTTGACATACCATTAGTAGATCCTCTACCCTTGATATATATTCTTATCATTGTTTAATTCTTACATTAATCTTTCATCTCAAAGTTCTCATCAACTTTTTCTTCTTCTTCTTCATCTTCTTCTTCTTTATTATTATTACAACTATTATTATTGTAATTATTATTATTATTATTATTATTATTATTATTATTATTATTATTATTATTATTATTATTATTATTATTATTATTATTGTTACTGTTGTTGTTGTTGTTGTTGTTATTGTATTATTGTTATCTATAATTTATACAATTAACTTCCTTGTAGTGTGATCTCGGTCTTGTCGAGTTATTTATTACTTCGAAACTTCTGCACATGGGAGAAGACATCAATCTTTTAATCATATCACTAATGGTGTAAAAATAGGTATATTATAAACTGAACATAGACATTAATATTTAATATTAACATGTTTTATATTTGTCATCTTCTTCACTCTCAATACTTTGCTTGTTAAATGGTTAATCTAGATTTGTATTCTATAACACTTGGTATAACAAATACTTGACACTTTCATAGCTCAACCACACATGTGCCATGAAAGGAACTCGATTTGTTGTCAATATAAGTTATAATTATGAATACCTGACAATATTTACAAGTATTAGCATTATTCGACTAAAATAACTAATGTTAACAATTTATAATCCGATTAGAACCTCCTTTCTATGTAGTTTTCAGTTGAGTAATAAAAAAGAGTTTATATTATACTTGTTTAAAATATCATTAATGGATCCTCTAATCTTAATATTTGTTTTTATCATTGTTTAATCTTCATATTAATCTTACATCTCAAAGTCCTCTTTAACTTATTATTATTATTATTATTATTATTATTATTATTATTATTATTATTATTTATAATTTATATAGTTAATCTCCATGTGATTCGACCTCGGTCATACAAGGTTATTTATTACTTCGACACTCCTACACTTGAGAGAAGATATCAATCTTTTGATCGTGCTAGTGATAATACATGTGCAGCTCTTTTTAAGACATATAGTTCCAAGAACAAGTAACATCCTCCTCCACCACCTCTTCCTCCTCCAACTCCGATGTTATTCCAATTTAATTTTGTTTTTAAAACCCATTAAATTTGCTATAACGTTATTTTTACATTTTTAATGTTTAATACAATTTTATTTCTTTATTTATTTGGTTAATTAGTTTTTTAATTATTAATAAATAATTTTCTTTTAAATATTTTACATAAATAATGATGGCTTTACATATAGAACCAAGTCGTCAATGTTTTACTGAGAGTTGCAAAAAAATTACCACTCATGCGACAATCACCGACAGATATATTCCATCGGTGGTTACCGTTACTATCACCAACAAATATATTGACAGGGAGTTTTGAAATAGTTATCGTTCACGCCATAATTGTCCATTGGTGATTACTATTGAAAATACAGACAGAATTATTCCTTCTGTAAAGTTCTCGCAGGAAAAAAAAAATTGGTGCACTTCGATATTTGTAAGACTGTCAATGTGATTTTTTTTATTTCTGATAGAATTTATGATACAAAGAGAAATTACCAACAATTAAAACTCCGACGGACATGTTTTGTCAATGAAGCCGTCAATAAATATTTTATTAACAAATTGTGCACCTTACACTAACAGAATGAATTTGTCAATAAAATTGTTTAACGGTATAGTGAAGAAATTTATTTTAAAAAATTAAAAAATAATATTTTTAGATAATATTTTTAATATATGCAATCTTACATGATGTTTTTTTTCTTCTTTTATTTTATTCAATAAATTTAATTTGTGTCTCTATTTTTGTTATTGTTTACTTTAATAAATAATATTTTAATAAATAAATTTAACAAACATAACAGGTAAATATTTCATCTTTCAAGATTAAATATCTTGATTTTCACTTGTCTCTTGATTTTTCAAGTTTTATTATGAGTGTTATTGACTTTTTATTTATTTATTTGTATATATAATTCTTGATTTATTTGATTGTTTGTATGCATAAAAAAATTTTATTTGAACTTAGATTTTTAAAACTATAGAAATACGATTTAAAAAATGGATGATATAATTTTTTTTATAAAAAATAAAAATATTTGACTCAACAAGAATGACATAACTATTATGACAGCTCAAACTTGTTATTCCTAGTCAATGTGGAATTTTCTTGTAACATGTAACGCTCAATAAATCTGCAGCTCACATATAAGCTTTTTATAGTTTGTTTGAGGTTATGAAAAACATTATTTTTAAAAATAATTTTTATTTAAAAATATATTATAATAATATATTTTTATTTTTAAAATAAACAAATT
This sequence comes from Populus ilicifolia, assembly GCA_015708895.1. Classification (NCBI taxonomy): domain Eukaryota; kingdom Viridiplantae; phylum Streptophyta; class Magnoliopsida; order Malpighiales; family Salicaceae; genus Populus; species Populus ilicifolia. Next base: position 297,712 of record SRLM01000612.1, on the reverse strand, counting down.
AAAATAATTTAAAAATACTCAAAAAATAAAACTTAAAAAAATATGATTCAACCATTATTCCTAGTCAATGTGGAATTTTCTTGTAACATGTAAAGCTCAATAAATCTGCAGCTCACATATGAGCTTTTTATAGTTTGTTTGAGGTTGTGAAAAACATTATTTTTGAAAAAAAAATATTATAATAATATATTTTTATTTTTTAAATAAACATATTAAAATAATTTAAAAATACTTAAAAAATAAAATTAAAAAAAATATGATTCAACCACGTTGGTTTCCTCAACACATGTTGAGTTTTATTAATCAACCATGTAAGTTTAAGAAATAAAAAACCATGAGAGCGCACACTTACCTAATTATTGGGTGACAACACTGAAATCTGAAACCAACCATACCACACGTGCCCTCGTTGATCTGGAAGTCCTGCACGTGTAAGGGTTCACACATAGAATTTAATACTATTTTAATCTCGAAATCTAAACTAAGAGGTGCGGATCTATCTTATATATAAACACCTCAAACTCCTTATTACTAGTAGATGTGAGATTCAGCACTGACATATGAAACCCAGCCATTATTATTATTATTATTATTATTATTATTATTATTAAAAGAAAGAAAGAAAGAAATCTGATGCTGTTGCATGCGGATAACATCATTTTCCATTAGTTGTGAAAGATTTGAAATGAAGATTATTGATTTGGAACTTGCATTATTGAGCGAATATATGAACATCAATTTGATATATCTCATTGCACACAGCAGGCAATGCATATGCTACACAGAGCTATTTATTTTAAGCTCTGGTGAATTGGGCCATCTTGTTTCTCACTAGACAAACAGAGACATATATATATATACACACACACTTCATAATAAGGTCCCATCAACCATAGAAAACCTACCATTAATTCCACTTCTGCAAAATGGCCAGTGCTGCTTCACCAAAACAGCGAGCCATACTTCCAGAAGGAAAAATACATGAACAAGACATATTCATCCAATAGAAAACAAACTTGGATGGTTAGGTCAATAGTCCTTCCAGCAAAATAGGACGCTTTAAGCATTTTCCAATCCTCCATGCATAGGCGTTACACCCTAGCTAGCTATTTATGTAACGAAACAATACAAAATTTCATCAGCTAGCACCCCACCCAATATACGAAAGAGAGGAAACCCTCTTCATCATCGATCGTCACCTTCAAGTTTATATAATTATAGCACGTACATGTCATTTGAGTTATATATGTGCTATTTATAACCTTAATAATAATCTTGTCATCTTACGTTCGACAGTAACAGTAATCGTGTTGCTGAAGTATATAGAAAGGACAGGCGGTATTCTCCAAGCGCCTTGAGACAATCCACCCAGCCTGAAAAGAATAATATATGAGATCCTACATGCCTTTGTAATTGGTCTGGCTTCTCTATCCCACTGGGTTGCTCTCCATAAAAGAACAAGCACTCCTGCCCTAGCTTCTTTTTCGACGTAAGCATCGGCTTTATCGTAAAATAGACCCGTTGTGTATACAGACACGGGTATCTTTGAAAGTGAAAACGATGAATTAATTAATGTTGTGTATTTACAATAACGATAGAAAGGGAATACAGTAGGGAGAGGATTCATAGAAAGAAAAAATCTTTTTTAAAAAAAATGAAGGCATTTTGCAATCTTAGATCTAGTTCGGCCGGGAATTGATTAAAAAATAAGACCGCAAAGAGAAATGAGAGATGTTGACTTAATTAGAGAGATAAAATATGGAGAAAGATGCTCCCAGGAACACCAGCTGGCTCCTGAAGGAATAAGAAATTTATAAGAACAGGAGGTGATGAAGGACGGTTAAGATCATGTCAAGCTCGTCTTTGTTACGTTTTATTTTAAAATTAAAAAGTTATATTTATGACCCGTCATTCATTTAAAATTTACTATATCAATTATTATTTTTTAAAAAAAAATTAAAAAAAAAGAGCTTTATAGTTGTATCCAGGAACAAATGGATAGATATCATGTGTGCGTACACATATCTATGGCTACATTCTCATATTGTGAAGAAAGGTTAATTATTATTATTATTATTATTATTCAGAAGTTTTAATAAATTAAAACTCGGACAATACTAAATCACAACACTTCATGAAAATGTTTTAAGAAATATATATATATATATATATATATAAGTATATTACCGACAAAATATTACAAAAAGTGTAATATTTAAAATATAGAAGAATATCTACTTTAAGATAACATGAATATTAAAATCAATCTCTCAAGTTAGCTGTTACTTGCATAAAACTGTGGTAGCTTTTATTTTTAGATGATTTTTAAAAATATATTTACTTATCATTAAATTGATTTTTTTAGTATTTTTTTGATGATTTTAATATACTTATATCAAAAGTAAATAAACAATCTGAGAAAAAAATATCTTAATATATTTTCAAGTAAAACAAACACTTTTAAAAAAAATTTAACTTTAAATTATCATAACTTTGTCATATGAATGTTCATTTAGATCAACTAAGTCATTAATAAAAAGCTAATCTAATGTTTTATAGCCTAGGACTACTTGTGAAAAAAATACGAATTTTAAGGTCAATAAATCAAATCTTCAAGGCCTTATTTTGCAAGTGAATATATCATGGTGATTCTTACATCTTTAAGGTATTCTTTAGTTATTATGTTATAATGTTGAGATAAAAAAAAAACAAAGATAATAGAAGCAAATATAAAAGAAGATAGAGATAAAATTATGTTTAAGAATGATGTACAAGATAAGTAAATAGTCCTTGAATCATGTTTAATTATGGTGAACAAGACATAGTAAAATATGAAAAAAACAATTACTATTAATATGTATTTTTGTCAAACTTATATAAATAAAAATATAATTAGATATTTTTTACATTAATTTTTACTGAGTATATAGAAATTAATAATATTAGAATAATTCTAGTTATAAAACAAAGAATTGCATGTCAAGTTGACCCAAAATCATCAACACGAGGCCTGTACTAGTCTGAATTTAAAAAATAAAAGAATGATTGACTTGACTTGACTTAGTCATAAACCTAAGTAAATTCAAGATTTTTTTGGGAAAAAAAACAGGTCAAAACAACATTGCTTTGATTATTTTAATTTTTTATGATCAATCAAGTTAAACCTCTCAACCTGTGACCTAAAGCTTGCATCAGGTCAACTCCTGAGTTGAGTTTTAAAACTATAATAATAATTACTTTTATCCATATGCTGACTTGGATCAACTCGTGTTGACCCTCCTAATTCAAAACTTTAGCCTTGTCCTAGTTGATTCCCTAGTTAAATTTTAAAACTATGATAATAATAAATTTTATCCTTACATCATCAACATGAATTGACCTTCCTAACCTGTGACCTTGGTCTTGATCCGAGTTGACCCCTGCATTAAGTTTGAAAACTATGATAGCAACTTTTTTTATTTTTATATTGACTTGGGTTAACCCAAGTTTATTCTCCAAACACATGATATGGGCCTTCACTGAGTCAACTCTCGATTCATATCTTAAAACTATGATAATTTTCACACCTTTAACAAGAGAGCGACATCGCAATGATCATTTCCAGATGAGTTAAGAGGCATTTAGTTAAATAAGAAGTCGTCACCTAGTATTATAGTTATTAGAAATCCTAATTAAGTTTTAAAGATTCTACGTAATGGACTAGTAGTGTAAAGGAAAGGTATTAGCACCCCTAGTACATTTTACATGTCACCTTTCTACATTGTTTTTTTTCTTATGGTTGTTATGGTTTAATGTTGCTTCTACATTCTAACAGTCCACTATAAATTGTTAAGATAAACAAATCTAGTTTTCTAGATCAAGAACTTGGTCTAAAAGGTCTCAACATAGAAAAAACAGATATATTCACAACTTATGCATTAAAAATGAACCATAGTAAGAAATTCAAAGAGATTCGGTGATTTTCATTTTTTTTTTCTCTTTGGTATTCTAAATGTCCATGACTCTTGTATCATGAGATATATATTGACATATTCCCAATTATTATTAAGGGTTCTTTCAAATAAACTTGAAATTATTAGCTATTGTATCATTTCAAATAATATTTTAGATAAAACTTAAAGTTTTTATCATTATAATAGAAGTGAGTCAATTATATTACTCCTAATAATGTTTTGGATGTTAACATCATACAATGTTTTTTACTTTTGTATTAAAAATAAATAATAATAAATTATTATTCCTAGTAATATTTTTTATATTAAACCTTTTGTAGGTTTTTTATCCTTATATTAAAAGTGAATAATATATTTTCTTATTAAAAATAATTTTTTAATATTTTTTAAATATAGGTTACACTATTTCGGAACTTTTACATACTAGTTGTAAAATCTATGCAATACTTTTTGTATTTTTGAACATGCAAAAATATTTTTTGAGATTTTTTATTAATTTTAAGACATGCTCTAATGTGTTTTTTAAGGATTTTTTACTGTATGCAAGGAAATATTTATTTATCTTTATTATTTTTTAAGGCTTTATTTGGCTAAAACCTATTTTTTCTTTAAATAAAACTATCAAAATAAGTATAAGGGCATCTTTTCCAAACACACCATTAAGCCAAAAAATCCTTTATAAAAAAAAATTAAAAACAAAACAAGGCCTTAACCAAATGACCCTAATTTGACCTGATTCAGTAGCCTAGAATCTTTGATTCAATCATAAATCGAACTAAAAACACTGGTTTAACTTGAAAAACAAACCAAATCCAAAACAGATAAAACTTGCAAAAACACAAAAACATGAAAATATTTGTCAAAAACAAATCAAAACCTAGAAAAACTCAAGAAAATAAAGAACAACCCTAACAAGATTCAGACTAGATACAAACAAACCAAAAACATAACATTTAGCTTCCTCATCAATATTTTTCTGCCTTTTCTTCTTTTCCTTTTTTCCCCTAGATTTCAATAAGTACTCTTGGGCTTTTGTTAGGGTTTTTAAGATGGATTCAAATAAGGAATGATTAATGCTTTAACCTTTGATCGAAATTGGAAGGTTTTAGAGTGCTGTTAATAGTTAGAAGCTTTGTATCTGCTGGTTTTGTAATGGTGGTTTTGCCACAAACTTAATTTTTAAATTTTTATGGTTTTACTAAACTTGTAGACCAAATAGATGTTTCTGGGCTTTTTGATCTTGACAAAAACGTGTTCAGCCCTTGATAAGAGTCCACTACGGTTTGGAGTGTAAACAAATGAAAAAAATCAATGATTTTGCAAAATAGGTGTCATTATTAAGGTTGACTAAGTTAACCACCTTTCAGGCTTTATCAAAGCAACTCTAGTATAAATGTCATCGAAGATCATCTAATATTATTAGAGAAGGTGTGATATAACCATATTATTCGATAGTTTCACCTATATTTACCTAATGTTTTGTCCATGTTTTATATGTAAAATGCCTTGATATTCTTTGTTTTATGTTTTGAAGGCACTTTTGGATGAAAAATGCAAAAAAAAGTAAATTGAAGATAATTGACAGATTTAATGTTCAGTCAATGTTTTGTATCTGAGTTCTGGAGATCGAAATGAAGTGATTCCAGTGGCACTAAAAAGCTAACATCCATACCTTTCTGAAAATGTAATGCAAGAAAAATAAAAAGAGGAAGATCATGGAAATCACATCCTTCAAAGTCAAATCTCGCATTCTGCCACTGTTGACCTTTGTCTATTCAAGATTCAATATCTGGAGCTATAGAAGTCCAATTTATGCAAATTTTTTTGGATTTCTAACTCAAAGGTCTGTAAACGCTCCAAATTTCATCAAAAAAAGATGTCATATGAGGGAGATATGATTTTTCAAAGATGACAACTGAATTCTACCAGCAATCAGATTTCGTGAAGAAATGAGTCCAAATTACATTTTGAAGCTTCTAAATCATCATCCAAGTTTTTATATCAGCAATTTAGCTCCTCTAAGTCAGAGTTTGAAGATTTCATGCAAAGCTATTTTTTGTTTTTAGGGAAATTAGTTATTGAAGTACTTAAATGTCAGTTGTCAACTCAAGGGAGGACTACTTTGTAAATTAGAAACTAGGGTTCCTTAGCATATAAAAGGAAAGAGAGAGAGAAGAGAAGGGGGTCACCAAATTTATTCTTCTTTTTATTTTCAGTTTATATTATGAATAAGTATGATTGTTTTCCTATGCATATTTCCTATGATTGTTGTTGATAATTGCTAGAGCTGAACTCTAAGTTATTATTGTGAACAATTTATTGCTAAGTTTCATATCAAAACCGGAGTTGTGATATATGAACTTGTGAAGCAACTAAGCTTGATAATTATGGCTAAACTACATTATTAAACTTAGAGAGAACACTCAAATATCTAGTTCTTAAAGTTGACATTGGACTAAATCATTAATGCGGACATTGTGATTGTTTGTTAGTTAGGGTTAGTTACACGGCGGATCCGCTAATTAACCAACATTAAGAAAAGATAAAAATTCAGAATATAAATTGTAGTTTTGTTTTAAGGATCGGTTCTAATTTTCGATGGTGGATGTGTGTTTGCAACCAAGGTTTGTTTTCTTGATAAATTTTGAGTTCAATTGATTTTGTTTACTAGTTTAATTTCTTCCATAGTTTAGATCATGACAAATCAAAACCCCCCAATTGCATAATATATAGCATAAAAATCTGAACTAAATCTTCCTTGTGGGATCGACCCCTTACTTGTTTTATACTATCTTGTGTGTTGTGTTTTGAACTAGGGTAATTAATTTGTGCAACCACGACATCGCAACAAATTTTGGCACCGTTGCCGATGAAGTAATTTTAGTTGATTCTTGTGCTTGTACTGTTATTTTTAGTTACTGTAATTTTTTATTTATATTTTTGAAAAAAAAAGAGAAACAGAATTTTTGCTTGCGGCGATACTGTTTATTTGCGGTGGCGGTACTGTTCAAAACAGATTTGTTTGTGGAAGTAGGTTTTGGCTTTTCTTTTAATTAAGGAAAACGACGTTCTGAGCAAGACTAGTCTTGTATTACTAGCCCCACCCTATTGAGGCCAAATTCCACTATTTTCTAAGGTTTTAAGGCAGTTTTAGTTTTCTAATGTAGGATTTTCGTACAATTTACATTGTTTTTGATCTTTTGTGTAGTTGATTTCTTTTGAGTTTTCTTGATGATTTATGCCAGTAACACGTTTTACTAATCAAAGTCAAGTGCAGTTGGATCTTGAAATAGACAAAACTTTATGCAGGTTACAAAAGGAACCTCGTCTCAACACCATGGCTATTACACGACAACAAACACTCAAGGAGCTTGCTGCTCCTAACATGAAAAATCAGCCACCATGCATAAACATTGACAATAATGTAAACTTTGAGCTCAAATCTGGTTTTATACATTTGTTACCAACATTTAATGGTCTTGCACGAGAAGATCCTCATACTGATCTCAAGGAGTTCCATATGGTTTATGTTGGCATGAAACCAAATGCAGTTGATGAAGAACAAGTTAAGTTGAAAGCTTTCCCTTTCTCTTTAAAAAGGGCAACAAAGGTATGGCTTTTCTCTACTTTTCCAGGATCTATTAGAACTTGGAATGCCATGAAAAAGATTTTCCTTGAGAAGTATTTCCCAGCATCTCGAGTTGCCAACATCAGGAAAGAAATATATAGGATTCAGCAATCTCATAGAGAAACACTCTCCGAGATTGATGCCTATTGACCGTAGTATCATTGATGCTGTAAATGGAGGTGTATTAGTGGATAAAACACCCGAGATTGCACACTAATTGATCTTAAACATGGCAACTAACTCAAAATAGTTTGGCACTCGTGGAGACTTCTTTAACAAACAAGTAAATGAGGTAAGTATTTCTAACCTTGAAAATAAAGTTAATGATCTTACTTCTCTTGTGCGTTCTTTGGCTTGTGGAAATGTGCAATAGGTGAAAGTTTGTAGCATATGCTCCTTACAAGGACATGCTTCGGATATGTGCCCAACAATGCAAAAAGATTACATTGAACAAGCTCATGCAATTGATGGAGCATTCAACGGACAACCCCAGCGTAAATATGATCCCTTTTCCAACACGTACAATCCTAGATGGAGAGATCATCCCAACTTACGCTAGGGCAACCCATCCCAACAAGGCAATCAAGGTCGACAATTCCGTCCCTATGGATTTCAGCCCCAACAGAATTATCAAGCAAGACAACCCTCTCAATTCACAAACTCCAATGTTACAGGGTTGTCATCCAATGATGATCTTTATGAGATGATGAAAACTTTGGCTTCTAATACTGTTACCTTGCAACAAAATGCCATGTATTTTCAACAAGAAACAATGTCAAGTATTCACAACTTAGAGAAGCAAATGGGGCAAGTAGCTTCAAGTGTAGGGAAATTGGAGTCACAAATGAATAGAAAATTGCCCTCCCAAACATTGAATTCAAAAGAGAATGTTAGTGCAATCATGCTTAGAAGTGGGAAAGAACTTGAAGAGAAAAGTTCAAAACAAATTGAGATGGAGGAAGAAAAAGAGATAAAAACTGAATTGAGTCCAAAAAAGGAACATCATCCTCCTCCACAAACTAAAACATCGACCAACACTCCAAAGGTAACTCCTCACTCAATGAATTCAAGTTTTAAAGCAATTCCACCCTTTCCTATGAGTTCTTCTAGGTCAAAGAAAGATGACAAAGAGGTGAATACTTTTGTTTTTATCTAACCTTACTTAATTTGAAAGTCTATAGCTTCACATTATCTTGTTTAAAGATGATCAACTTAATCAACTTAAAACTACCTAAAGAAGAAGATAAATAGTGGACAGATGACATATCATCGATTCTAAAAGGTGCATTTTGAACATGAATTAGATGATGTGTCGTCTAGGTTAACCACTGAGAGATTATGGTTTTAAATTTTGGATTTGACCAAAATTGAATTTAGTCCCTAAACTATCAAATCTTCTTGATTATATCCTTAATTAACCTCTAACTTTTAATTTTATGCAATTTCATCCTTATTAAATTCAAATATCAATCTTGATTATGCAATTTAGTTCATTGTCTTTTTCGTTTTAGTCTCTCATTCCTGATTTGTACATTTTACCTCTCGATTGACTATTTACCTTTCAATTGTTTTTAATTTGGCCCACGTTTTTGTTGATTTCAATCCTTAAAACTACTAGCCTTTTACAAATAGTCATTAGTTTTGAATTTCCTCAATCAACTCTCTAATTTCTCATCAGACTTTAATATTTGTAAAATTAAACCTATTGACTAACCAAATTAGCTTTTTTAAATTATGACTTAACATAAAACTTTAATTTCTTCCAATTAAAAATCTTAAAAATAATTTTTCTTATAATTAAACCCTTAATAAATTCAATTTAAACCCTGAAAAAATTCAATTAAATTCTTAAACATACAATTTTGAATTTCACTTCTAAATTTTATTTTCCAATTCAAGGGGCATTTACAAGTCAATATTAGACTACCAATTTTTCAAAACTTGTATATTTTGGTCCTTACCAACCAGTTTTTCATAATTTTCTAAGTGCTATTTTTTTTCTCTCCATCAATATATATTTTTTGGTTTTTTCAATTTTTTTATATCTCTTTTTTTATTTTCATTTTTTTTTCTCTTTTCTAATTTTTTTATACTCTTATATAGTTCCCCGATAAAAAGAGGCTATAAATAAAGGTGGAGGTGAAGAAAATCTCTTGAAGGTTCGTGATTAGTACTTAAAAGTGTATTTTTATCAAAGTTTTATAGCATTATTTTACACTTGAAATATCAATAACTCCTTAACTAAAGCATGTTTACAATAACAAGTCTCATACCATAAGATACCTTTAATTTGTGGTACATGTTCATCTCAAATGCAGGCTCATCACATAAATAAAAGGTTTGATTGATAAGTTGAAGTATTGAAATTGAAAAGAGAAAGAGAGTGTCAAACTTAAAAAAAAATGCTCATACAGTCCAAATTGGAAAACTGTTTGATAATTAGCTCATATCTAGAGCTATAGATCTCAGATTTAGGTCTGCTTTATATTGATGGAAAGTTAAGACATAGGCTTAAAAATTTTATGTGGAAAGCAAAACTCAATTATACTATTTGGAAGTTCAAATTTTAGTAACAACGTAGAAGTTCGAATATGTCCTCCAACCTAGACATTGTTTAGTGTTTAGAACATATCTTGAGTTTTAAAATTTCAAATGGCCTTAATTTGTTTCCTCAAAAGTTGAGATAATTTTCTAGAATTTCATGGTAAGGTTGATTCAAATTTTGACATTATCAATTATATTTTTTTCAGATAAGAAGATAAAGATTGTCAACAATTCAAGAAATGGCCACCCATTAAATAATTGGTCATCAAATCAATAGTTCTAAATTTTAGCCTATAAAAGAAGGAATTTGTCATGCATTTAAGCATCTTGGTTTCTAGATCAAGATCATGTTGTTGCTTTTTCTCTTTGTATTTTTTAAATGCTCAAGTTTTGCTTTCATTAATATCTTGTTTATGCTTTTCATTTTCTTTCCTTTACTTAGTTAACTTTTATCTTATTTATGTTCTTATCTTATTTATTTATATTTCTTTTTTTCCTTATATTTAGCTAAGTTTATTGTATCAAGATGAGAAGGTAACACTAATAGTGTAAGAATAAATATAGTGTAAACTTAACATGGATTTTAATATTTGAAACTACATATTTTGTATTTGTTATCTTGTTCACTCTTAATACTTTGATTGTTAAATGGTTAATCTAGATTTATGATATATAACAAATGCTTTGCACTTTCATAGCACAAACTGTATGGTATAACCGATACCTATGCTATGAAAGAAACTTGATTTGTTATTAACATAAGTTATAATCATGAATACCTAATAACATTTTCACGTATTAACATTATTTGAATAAGATAATTAATGTAATTATATTAATCATTTATAATCTTATTGGAACCTCCTTTGTGTGTGATTTTCATTTGACTAATAAAAGTTTATACTATACTTATTTAAAATACCATCAATGAATCCTCTAACTTTGATATTTATTTTTATCATTGTTTAATCCTTATATTAATCTTTTATCTTAAAGTTTTCATCAACTTCTTCTTCTTCTTTATTATTATTAGTATTATTACTGTTATTGTTCTTGTTGTTGTTGTTGTTGTTGTTGTTGTTGTTGTTGTTATATTATAATTGTTTATAATTTATACAATTAACCTCTATATGGTTCGACTCCAATCTTGCCGAGTTATTTATTACTTCAACACTGCTGCCCTTGAAAAAAAAAATCAATCTTTTAATCGTGTCAAGTTTTTGACACAATGTTGCTGAGGTAAATTCTTGTACAAATTATAGTATTTATTTTATTTTATCTTTTCATTTTTCTTGTATCTAACTTTTTATTTTGTTTTGTTTTTTCTTTTTTTTATTTTCTTTTCTCTTTTATTCTATTCCTATATGTGCATAAGAGTGTGGTCACGTACATTAAGTGGTAAACTTTGTAGGGTATCCTTATTATTTTTAGAAAATATGGCTGAAGAAAATAAACAATCGCTTCATAATGAGAAAAATAAGGCTAACCGTGTTAGAATACTTAGAGACCACATGAATCCTACAAGAACAAGTACATTGTCATGCATAGTTTTCACTCTTGATGCATCCCATTTTAATTTTAAGTCAGAGATTATTTAATTTTCACCTTCTTTTCATGGTTTAGATTTAGAAAATCCATACTTGCATTTAAGGGAATTTGAGGAGGCCTGTAACACCTATAATAACTCAAACCATAGCATGAACACCATCAAATTAAAACTTTTTTCTTTTTCATTAAAAAAATAAAACTAAAACATGGCTATAAAAATTTAGAATAGGATCCATTCGTGCTTAAGATGAAATGCAACAACAGTTTTTAAAGAAGTTTTTCCTTTCTCATAGAATAAACTCTTTCAAAAGACATCACCACTTTCACTCAAAAACTAGGAGAAATTTTTTACTAGTGTTGGGATAAAAATCGAGACTAGCTTAATACCTCTTTCACTCAAAAACTTATAAAAATAAAAGGAAAACTAATTCTTGAGAATCCCTTGCATGCTCATATCACGTCGAGGTACTGTAGAAGAAAAAACTGCAAAATCCGATCCAATTTATCGTAATCGATTAGTTAACATGTTGGTTAACCATATTCTAAAACACGGAAAAAAAATCATTGGCTTATCAAATTCTCTATCGAGCTATGAAAAAGATCCCCTTTCCCATTTCACTTCTATTATTTGTTTGGGTTTGTTTTTGTTTTGTTTGTAACTTATGTAAGTTTAAAGACGATTAGATAATACTTAGTCAGATGATTGTACAAGGAAGGAGATAGTTTTATAGAAAAGAAAGAATGGAAAAGAATGATAAATAAAGTAACAAAGTAAGGAAATTTTCGATTGGATCAGGAATCCATTTTTGGATTTGGTATGAATAAATGATCTTTCTATGTTATACTATTCAATTCTCGATGATAAATCGATTTCAGAGTTCAGATATTGTTATTCATGATATTGATCTGATGCGATATCATCGAGATGGAATTCATCCCATTGAATTTATAGGTGAAAGATTTCTCTTCTCTTATAGGATTAAATCCTGAATTATTATGAAGTAAAGAAAAACAAAACAATGAGATTATGGAAAAACTGCTAAGCAACAGTCAAACAAGTAGGGAATGTTGGGGTGAACCAGAAAAGTTTGGGTAGAGCCGGATTTAAATGTTGGCTAGGTAAACGTCCTGTAGTAAGAGGAGTAGTAATGAACCTTGTAGACCATCCCCATGGGAGTGGTGAGGGGAGGGCCCCAATTGGTAGAAACAAACCTGCAACCCGTTAGGGTTATCCTGCACTTGGAAGAAGAAGTAGAAAAGGGAATAAATATAGTGATAATTTGATTCTTCATCGCCGCAGTAAATAGGAGAGAAAATAGAATTTGTTTCTTCATCTTAAAAAAAATAGGAGAAATTAACTATGACACGTTCACTAAAAAAAAATCCTTTTGTAGCAAATCATTTATTAAGAAAAATAAATAAACTTAACACAAAGGCAGAAAAAAAAATTAATAGTAACATGGTCCCGGGCATCTACCATTATACCCACAATGATCAATTGGCATTCCAGCCTTCCTTCTCTTTCTCCTTTTAGAGCCTATCCGAAAGAGAATCCAGTGTTTCTTGGTCGTGAATATCTGAATAGGATGAACCGCCTCGTGGATATCTTTGCTTCGGAACAAAAGAATTAGAATTAGGCCCAATCGACTGGAATGAGTATATTATCCATATAGCGGATCTTTTCTGGTTAATTAAAATCTATTCAAAACATTGTGTCTCAAATCTATAAAATAAATAAGCACTCAACCAATGACTGTCCAAGTTTGCCTTTTTTTTAAGGAATGTCTCCATGAACAAGCTCATGCTTTAAACAGTTTTTATAGGCCTAATCATAACTCATACTCGCAAACATATAATCCTATTCAGAGAAATCACCCAAATTTCAATTAGAAGAGTGATAATAACAATGCACAAACTTCACAACCACTATTTCAAGCACTCTATAATTTTTAAAATTCTCATGGATATGAACCTCTTTATGCTCCACCTCCTAGAAGAAATCTTCAGAAAACATTACATGTATTTATTGAAAAGCAAAAGACAATCAATACTCAACTTACTCAAATCATGATAGATTTTAAAGATGCTCTTGCAAAAATCACATCTGCTCTCAATTTCCAAGAGAAAGGTAAGTTTCCATTTCAACCACAACAAAATCCTAAGGGGCAATTCAATGCAAATATAAGTAGTTCCGCAAGCCAACACATGGATCAAGTCAAATCAATCACTACTCTTCATAGTGGTAAGGTTATTGAAAAACTCACTCTTGAACCTTGCAAGAAAGATAATGAGTCAATCTATTGGGATAAGAAAGAGGTTGAATCTAAATATTGTAAAGAAAAGACTGATTTCCCACTAGCACTTCCATTTCCTCATGTCATGACCAAACAAATAAAAGTCAATAACAACTCTGAAATCTTTAAAACTTTCAAATAAGTAAGGATCAATATAACTTTGCTGGATGTTATTAAACAAGTTCCTTCTAATACTAAATTTTTGAAAGACTTGTGCACTATGAAGAGAAAATTAAATGTGAAAAAGAAAGACTTGTTAGCCGAAAAGGTAAGTGTCATTTTTCATAACAATAATGCTTTAAAATATAAAGACCCTAGTTATTGATTAGTACTTAAAATACATTTTTATCAAGGTTTTATATCATTATTTTGTACTTGAAGTATCAATAACTCCCTAACTAAACCATGTTTTATAAATGTTCATCTTAAATACAGACCTATCACATAAATGAAACAATTAATGAATGAGTTTAAGTACTAAAATTGAAAGGACAGAGATGGCCAAACTTAGAAAAGAGATGTTGGTGCAATCCAAAATAGAATATTGTTCGGTAACTAGGTCATATCTGAAACTATAGATCTCAAATTTAAGTCTACTTTATATGGATGGAAAGGTAGAACATAGGCCTACAACTTTCATGTGGAGGTTTGGTTTTAAAAAGGTCATTTTCAAGTTCAAATTATAGCAACAATAAAAAAAGTCCAAATTTGTCCTACAGTTCAGATACTATTTAGTGTTCAGCCCACATCTTGAGTTCTAAAAATCCAAATAACCTTAAATTTATTTATTTTTTGAAATCTGAGATAATTTTCTAGAACTTTCAAGTAGAGGTCTAGTTCAAATTCTCACATTATCAATGATGTTTATTCAGACAAAAGAAGATAAGGATTGTCACCAAGTCAAGAGTTGACCACCCACTCATCAATTAGTCACCAAATTAATAGTTTCTAATTTTGGCCTATAAAAGAGGTATTTGTCATGTATTTTGGCATCTTGGTTTCCAGATTAAGAACATGCTCTTACTTTCTCTCTTTGTATTTTTTTAATGTTTAAGTTTTTCTTTCATTAATATATTGTTTATGTCTTTCATTTCTTTTTCTTTACTTAGTTAACTTTTATCTTATTTATATTCCTATCTTGTTTATTTATATTTCTCTCTTTCATTATATTTAGTTAGATTTATTATGTCAAGGTGAACGGGTTACACTAATAGTGTAAGAATAAGTATAATGTAAAGTTAACATGTACTTTAATGTTTGATACTAACATGTTTTGTATTTGTTATCTAGTTCACTTTTTAATACTTTGCTTATTAAATGACTAATCTAAATTTATGTTGTATAACACTTGGTACAACAAATACTTGGCACTTTCATAGCATAAATTATATGGTATAACCGACACTTGTGCTACGAAAGGAACTTGATTTGTTGTTAACATAGGTTATAATAATGAATATCTGACATCATTTATAAATATTAGCATTATTTAAATAAGATAACTATTGTATTCATATTAATAATTTATAATCTGATTGGAACCTCCTTTGTATTTGATTTCCATTTGAGTAATAAAAGTTTATAATATGCTAGTATGAATTTACTTCCATATTTAGTTTTTCAAAGTCTTAATCTAAACGAGTTAAAACCAACTTTTGTAACTCTCTTGCTTGTTATTGATCTGTAAAAATACCCAGAGCAATATTTGAAGATGTGTTAGTACAAGTCGATAAATTCATTTATACTGTGGATTTTATTATTTTGGACACACAACTTGTTGAAGCATGTAATTCATTTCCTATTATTTTACGACATCCATTTCTTGCACTTCTAATGCATTGATTAATTATAGAAATGGACTAATAAAGCTATCATTTGAAAACATGAGATTGGAGATGAATATTTTCAAATTTTACAACCAATATAAAAATAACCATAATTTATAGGAAGTGGAATTTACTGAAAAATTAGTTCATGATTAATTTCAAACCACTTCCGGCGAAACTAAGATTGATGAATCTGATGATTTGCAATGATTTATTTTTACAAAGAATCAAAGGCAAGTAATTAAAGATGAAAAATTAAGGAATTGACACTACAATCAATTAAGTTCATACCTTCAAGTATTCAACCACCCAAACCTATTTTGAAGTCGTTATCATTCAATCTCAAATACTCATTTTTGGAAGAAAATGTTACTTTTTTGGTAATAATCTATTCCAACTTAATGCACATCAAGAAGGTAAGTAATGAAAACTCTGAAAATGCATAATGATAGACCATAACTGACATAAAAGGAATTAGTCCTTTGATTTGCACACACAAGATTTAGTTAGAGGAAAATGTTAAAACCTCTAGAGAAATGCAATGAAGGCTTAATTCTAATATGAAAGAAGTAGTGAAAAATAAAGTTATTAAGCTTCTAGATAATGAAATCATTTATCCTATTTCTGACAGCAAATGGGTAAGTCATACCCAACTTGTATCCAAGAATTCTAGAGTCATTATCATAACAACTGAGAAAAATGAGTTAATTTCAACTAGGACCATCACTAGTTGGTGAATGAGCATTGACTATAAAAAACTTAATTTAATTACTAGAAAAGATTATTTTCCTTTACCTTTCATGGACCAAATCCTAGAAAGAGTTGCATATCATGAATTTTATTATTTGCTAGATGGTTACTCAGGTTACAATCAAATTGAAATTGCATTGGAATATCAAGAGAAGACTACTTTTATATTTTCATTTAGTACTTTTATATATTGAATGATGCTTTTTGGGTTGTGTAATGCACTCGTCACATTTCAAATATACATGCTCAATATATTTAGTGATATGGTTGAATATTTTCATGAGATTTTTATGAATGATTTTTCATATTTTTAACAATTCATTTGATGATTATTTGAAAAACTTAGAAAAAGGTATTGAACAGTGTGAAGAGAAGAATCTTGTACTGAATTGGAAAAAATATCACTTTATAATAATAAACGGTATTTTTCTTGGTCACATTGTTTCACCAAAAGGATTTGAGGTTAACAAATCTAAAATCAAGTTAATTGTTAACTTGCCAATACCAAAATCTATTAAAGATGTTAGATCATTCTTAGAACATGCTAGTTTTTATAAAAGGTTCATCAAAGATTTTAATGTAATATCCAAGCCTCTAAGTAACTTTCTAACAAAGGATAATATTTTTTAATAGATTGAACATTATGAAGAAGCCTTTGTTAAACTTAAAAACTTGATTACTTCTACTCCTGATATTCAATCTCCTGATTGATCATTACCTTTTAAAATAATATATTATGCTAGTGATTATATTGTAGGTGTTGTTTTGGGACAAAAAAAAGATAAGAAATCTTATGTAATTTACTATACAAGTAAAACTTTAAATAGTACTTAAATGAATTACACCACTACTAAAAAAGAATTACTTGCAATAGTATTTGCATAAGAAAAATATAGGTCTTATCTTGTTGGCTCATCTCTTGTTATTTTTAGTGATAATACAGCATTGAAATATCTTCTTTCTAAAAAAGATTCTAAGACTAGATTAGTATAGTGGATTTTGTTATTTTAAAAATTTGATATCACAATCAAAGAGAAGAAAGGCATTGAAAATGTTGTCGTAGATCATTTATCAAGATTGACAATAGATTCAAAAACTAACATCACACTAATTGATAACTACTTTCCTAATGAATCTTTACTTTTTGTCTATACATTACTTTGGTTTGCTAATTAATTGGTACTTAAAACTGTATTTTAATCAAGGTTTTATATAATCATTTTGCATTTGGAAGTATCAATAACTCTTAAACTAAAACATGTTTTATAATAACAAGTCTAATACTATAAGGTACCTTTAATTTATTATACATGTTCATCCTAAATGCAGGCCTATCACATCAATGAAAGGATTGATTGATGAGTTGAAGTATTGAAATTAAAAGGATAAAAAATAACCAAACTTAGAAAAGAGATGATGGTGCAGTCCAAACTAGAACATTGTTCGGTAATTGGGTCATATCTAGAGTTTTAGATCTTAGATTTAAGTCTGTTTTATATGGATGGAAAGCTAAGACATAAGCTTAAAACTTTCATGGAAAGTCAAGACCTAATTCTACTGTTTGGTAGTCCAAATCTTAGCAACAACGTAGAAATTTAGATCTATCATATAGCCTAGATACTATTCAATGTTCAACCCATATCTCGAGTTCTAAAAGTCCAAATAATGTTAATTTTTTTCCTTGAAAAGCTGAGATAATTTCCTAGAACTTTCATGTGGAAGGTTGGGTCAAATTCTAAGGTTATTAATGATATTTTATTCAGACAATCAAATAAGGATTGTCACTAAGTCAAGATGTAGCCACCCAATCAACAATTAGTTATCAAATCAATAGTTTTAAATTTTAGCCTATAAAAGCAGGCATTTGTCTGTGGTTAGAATTTTGGCCTATAAAAGCAGGCATTTGTCTATATTTAAGCATCTTGGTTTATAGATGAAGATCATGTTATTGCTTATTTTTGTAATGCTTAATTTTTTATTTCATTAATATCTTATTTATATCTTTCATTTCATTTCTTATACATAGTTAACTTTTATTTTATTTATCTTCTTATCATGTTAATTTATGTTTCTCTCTTTCATTATATTTAGCTAAGTTTATTATGTCAAAGTAAAAAGGTTACACTAATGGTGTAAGAATAAGTATACTGTAAACTCAACATGGACTTTAATGTTTGATACTAACATCTTTTGTATTTGTTATCTTATTCACTTTTAATACTTTGCTTGTTAAATGGTTAATCTAAATTTATATTGTATAACACTTGGTACAACAAATACTTGAAACTTTCATAACCCAACTGTATGGTATAACCGACATCTTTGCTATGAAAGGAACTTGATTTGTTGTTAACATAAGTTATAATCATGAATACCTGATATTATTAACAATTATCAGCATTATTCGAATAAGATAATTAATATACTCATGTTAGTAATTTATAATCTGATTGGAAACTTCTTTGTGTGTGGTTTCTATTTAAGTAATAAGAGTTCTAACCTTAACATTTGTTGTTATCATTGTTTAATCCTTATATTGATCTTCCCTCTCAAAGTTCTCATCAACAACTTCTTCTTCTTCTTCTTATATTATTGTTGTTGTTGTTATTGTTGCTGCTAATGTTGTTATTGTGGTTGTATTGTTGTTATTTATAATTTATACAATTAACCTCCTTTTGATTTGATCTCAGTCTTGTTGGGTTATCTATTATTTCGACACTCCTACACTGGGTTATCTATTATTTATAATTTCTGTGTGGTTTTCATTTAAGTAATAAGAGTTCTAACATTAACATTTGTTGTTATCATTGTTTAATCCTTATGTTGATCTTCCCTCTCAAAGTTCTCATCAACTTCTTCTTCTTCTTCTTCTTCTTCTTATATTATTATTATCGTTGTTATTGTTGCTGCTAATGTTGTTGTTGTAATTGTATTGCTGTTATTTATAATTTATACAATTGACCTCCTTCTGATTCGACCTTAGTCTTGCTGAGTTATCTATTACTTCGACACTCCTGCACTTAGAAGAAGACATCAATTTCTAATCGTGTCACTAATATTATCATTTTTTTTATTTCAAGATAATTGCCAGCTCATTAGAGTACTCAAGATAAAATAAAGTTCTTGAACGAAGTGAAGAATTTTTATTTGGATGACTCTTATTTATTCAAATATTATCCTAATCAAATATTTCAAAAATGTATTCCTGACAATAAGATAAGTATTGTAATTAAATTTTGTCATTTTAAGGCATATTGGGACTATTTCTCGTCAAGAAAGATGACTACTAAAATCTTACAAGTGGATTTTACTAGCCCACCATGTTTAAGGACTTACATGCATTCTATAAGACTTATGAAAATTATCCAAAGTTGGGATCTATTTCAAAACATCATATTATATCTTTAAATCTTATTCTTGTCATTGAGATCTATGACTGTTGGGATATAGATTTCATGGGTCTATTTTCTCCATCATTTGGTTTCATGTACATATTAGCCGCAGTAAATTATGTTTCAAAATGGATAGAGGTAATTTCAAATTAAAACAATGATCATAAAATAGTAATAAAGTTTTTGAAAGAAAATATCTTTAATCAATATAGAATCTCTCGAGTCCTGATAAGTGATGGTGAAACACATTTCTGCAACAAGTCATTCGAGTCTTTAATGAAGAAATATGAAATCACACATAAAGTTGTCACCCCTTATTACCCTTAGACAAGTGGACAAGTAGAGCTTGTTAATAGGAAGACCAAACAGATATTGGAGAAAACAGTGAACCCTAATAGGAAAAACTGGTATTTAAGAATTAATAATGCACTTTAGACTTATCGAACTACTTATAAAACATCATTAAGTATGTCAACTTATAAACTAATCTATGAAACACCTTGTCACTTGCCTGTGGAACTTGAACATAAAGTTTATTGGGCTATTAAAGCTTTCAATTCAAACCTTGATAATGCTAGTCATCTCCAAAAATTACAAATAAATAAGGTTAAGGAAATAAGAAATGATGTATATGAAAATTTAAGAATTCATAAAGTAAGAATAAAAGAGTTTCATGACAAGAAAATACTAAGAAAAACATTCAACATTGGTTAGAAAGTCATGCTTTATAATTTTCGATACCACTTATTTCCTGAAAATCTAAGATCAAGATAGAATAGTCCTTTT
The DNA here is from genome assembly GCA_015708895.1 of Populus ilicifolia. Classification (NCBI taxonomy): domain Eukaryota; kingdom Viridiplantae; phylum Streptophyta; class Magnoliopsida; order Malpighiales; family Salicaceae; genus Populus; species Populus ilicifolia. Next base: position 276,991 of record SRLM01000612.1, on the reverse strand, counting down.
ATTATAAAATATATATATCCATATCGGGCATATGATATCGAAAATAAAAAAAGATAGCAATGTTTTTAAGGTAAATGGACATCGTTTAAAAGTTTACTTTGATAATTTTTCAATTGAAAATGACTTTATTGAATTGAGTGATCCTATATATAAAGATTGATTTTCTTTTTCTCATATTGTTTTATGCTTTTGTTTTGGTGAAACTTTTATTTTGCTAGTCTCTCTCACCCCGGTCAAATGGCAAACAACGGTACTCTGTGACTTAATTCAGTTCTTTTAGTTTTCTATAATAACTGATATATGTATATATATTTGTACAATTCTTTGCTCTTTCTCCTTTCTTTGAATCTTTCCTCCAATTCTCATTTGAAAATGTACACAACTCTTGAAAAATTAAAAAAAATATTTTCCTGCATTGCCTCATAATACGATTATAAAAATTTATCATACTAGATGTGCAAGATTAAGGTTGTTAATGAATCATCAACAAATATAATGATTCATGTGAGTCCGATTATCATGTGAGTCCTCCAATTCTTTCATTCCATACATACCTAGAACAAGTAAAAGCACTTTTACAAAGAGATGTCATGTAAAATGACTGAAAGTCAATTATAAATGTGCTAAATGAACTTGTAATGTAACATGTCGTTCTTTAAGAATGGTATTTGTAAACCGTAAAGATAAAATACAATTCATTAAGGATGGCCTGAGTAAGGGATCTTTAGATAATCTTCTATTGACTTTTGATATGCATCCTAATAGAGACGTGCATCGTGCAATTCATGATTTATAGCCATTATTCTATAAAGAACATGCTCAATATAGTTTTGGGAATCTGACTAAAAAAAGCCTGTTTGTCAGTTTTTAAGAAAACTATATGGGAAATCTACCCCCGACCCCTAGAGAGCGTTTAAGCCGTTATTGGATATAAAACTAAGGGAAAGTGTGAGCCATAATTATAACTACCTATACATACATATGTTTTTTCAATATATATATATATAAAGAGAGAGAGAGTAAGACTCCAGTTAGCTTATATATAAGTGGTATGATTGCATTTTGAAGTCATCATCTGTAAAATCTTATCTTCTTTTCCTTCATTTATACTTAACCCATATATTCAACAGATATGAAAGTATATAGAAATGGCAGGTTCCTCAGTCATCACATAAGAAACATTTATTTTTTTTATGGATCAAGTCCTGGAAAAGAAATAGAGTTTTTAGAATCAGCAAATCATCTTAGTCAGGTACTAGCTAAGAGAAAGATTCATTTAGTGTATGAAGAAGACAGTCTTGGCAGTATTTTTAGAAGGTAGTCAAGTTTTGAGGGTTATTCCCAAAGTTTTAGCAAATAGAGACATCATTAGAAAAATAATTAAAGAGAAATTACAGGTTTCCATAATGTCTGATCAAATAAATGCAATGTTTAAACACGATGATGTCTTCATTGCCTTACCAAATGATCTAGAACATTGAAAAAAGATCTTTTACATTTTCTATTGGGTCCAACTGCATATTCACCATAAATTCATAGGTCTGTTAAATAGTAATAGTTTTCATGATAAGTTGTTGTCTTTTTTATCATACTGGAACAAGAATTTCTAAGTTCTCTGGCACGTCAAATCATAACCTTTGCTACTATTGCTAAACAATTGATTGACCGACTGCAATCTTTCATTCCTATAATTGATCCCTTCATAAGTCGTATAAATTAATCAACTAAGAAAAGTCATAAAAAGTTTAGATTTGATTTGAGTCTTCGTTTGCGAATCCTTGTGTCTTTTGGTTTTCTTAATAGTATATTATTTTGTTTTGTTATTTTTATATTTGTTTAAGTGTTTATCAGGTTTGTCAGTATTTGGTATTTCAAGTGATGTCTTTTATACTCCTATCTTTCTACCTTAGAACATTGAAAACAATGTCTCATTTTGGTGGGGGGGTGGGCAGTAATTGATATTAAAAAAAATTAATTAAACTGTGTTTTGTATTTTATAAAATATTTGTAAAACTGTTGTTACTAGAATGGTTAAGTAAAGGAATTCTTTTATTAAAGTGATTCTTAAGACGCATCTTAGTAAACATTCTTAACAAGGTCTATTAGTATACTTCTAAAAAAAATTTAGTTTACAAACTCTCGAAATATTATCACTTAATTCCGTTCATATACTCATTTAACATGTATTATTAAACATTCACTCTTACACACACACTTTAATATATGATTATAGGTTGCACATTGGATTATTATATAATTTATGTTTTTTTATTAAATGTAACAACTAAGAGAAAGGGATAGTATATAAATTGTAAAAAAAATAAAAGAAAAAAACAAAAGAATCATAATAAAACATAGATAAGTTTGGTTTCATAACCTCCTTAACCTAAGTAATTAAACCCGAAGAGGTGTTTTAACACCTAATACCCTAAAGTCAATTAACTTGGGAACTATTGGCCCAATGCTTATTACATGGGTTGAGGAGAAAAGCTAAAAAAATCAAGTGCACTATCTATGTATCAGTATCTACAACTCAAGTCACTAAATTTGTAGGGGTGTCTCAACACCTAATACTCTAAAACCAACCGGTCTGGAAGTCATTAGCTAAAAACTCGTTACATGGATTAAAGATACAACATGTAAAGATACAATGTGTTTTTAAATTATATGTATATTAATAAATAAATAAAAAGACCAAATGATCTTAAATTTTTTTTTCCTAGAACTTTCATATTTTCATGTGGTTCTAATTCTGACGTTATCAATAACATTTTAGGTAAACCATAAGATAAAAATTGTCACCAAGTCAAGAGTTGGTCACCCACTCATCAATTAATCATCAAATCAATAGTTCAATGTTTTTGCCTATAAAAAAAGGCATTTACCATGTATTTAGACATCTTGATTTCCAAATCAAGATCATGCTTATGCTTTCTCTCTTTGTATTACTCAAGTTTTGCTTTCATTAATATTAAGTTTATATCTTTCATTTCCTTTTCTTTACTTAGTTAACTTTTATCTTATTTTGTTTATTTTTTTATTTTTTTATTATGTTTAGTTAAGTTTATTATGTCATGGTGAAAAGGTACACTAATAGTGTAAGAATAAATATAGTGTAAACTCAACATGGACCTTAATATTTGATACCAACTTGTTTTGTACTTGTTATCTTGTTCACTTTTAATATGTTGCTTGTTAAATGGTTAATCTAGAGTTATGTTATATAATACTTGATATAACAAATACTTAACACTTTCATAGCTCAATCGTAAGGTCTAACCTACATTTGTGCTATGAAAGGAACTTGATTTGTTATTAACATAAGTTATAATCATGAATGCCTAACAATATTTACAATTATTAGCATTATTCGAATAAAATAACTAATGTAATCATGTTAACCATTTATAATCTAATTAAAACCTCATTTGTGTGTGGTTTCCAGTTGACTAATAAGAGTTTATATTATACTTATTTAAAATACTATTAATGGATCCTCTAATCTTGACATTTATTTTTATCATTGTTTGATCCTCACATTAATCTTTTATCTCAAAGTTCTCATCAACTTTATTATTATTATTATTATTATTATTATTATTATTATTACTACTACTACTACTACTATTACTACTATTAGTATTAGTATTAGTATTAGTATTAGTATTAGTATTAGTATTAGTATTAGTATTAGTATTAGTATTGTTGTTGTTGTTGTTGTTGTTGTTGTTGTTGTTGTTGTTGTTGTATTATTGTTTATAATTTATATAATTAACCTCCTTGTAGTTCAACCCTGGTCTTGCCAAGTTATTTATTACTTTGACACTCCTACACTTGGAAGAAGACATCAATCTTTTACTTATGTCATAGAACTTGGATTTAGATCTGCTCTATATAAATGAAAAGCTAAGACATAGACCTGAAATATTCATATGGAAGGCAAAGCTCAATTCTACTATTTAGAAGTTCAAATCCTAGTAACAATAGAGAAGTCTGAATCTGTCCTGCTGCCTAGACACTGTTTAGTATTCAACCTATATCTCGAGTTCTAGAAATCCAAATGACCTCAATTTTTTTTTAGAACACTGAGATAGTTTCCTAGAACTTTAATGTTTAAGTATGTCCAAATTTAATATTAGTAATGATGTTTTGTTTAAACAAAAGGATAAGAATTGTCATCAAGTCAAGATGTGGTCATCCACTCAACAATTAGTCAACAAATCAATAGTTTCCAATTTTAACCTATAAAAAAAGGCATTTATCATACATTTAGGCATCTTAGTTTTCATATCAAAATCATGTTATTGCTCTCTCTCCTTATATTTTTGTAATGTTTAAGTTTTGTTTTCATTAATATCTTGTTTATGCCTTTCATTTTCTTTCCTTTACTTAGTTATTTATACCTTCTACATAATCTTCTGTGTGAAAGGCATATTCATTGATGAAAAAACTATTATAAGTCTCAATCTTTCTTTTAGGACCTATAGATAAGATAATAATTTCAAACTTTTGACATTACCTCTCATTTTATACACTATATTAAATATAACATTAATGGTTGAAAAGGAGAGTTAAGTCAATGTATTCTTGTTACAATTAGAAATTATTACATATTTACTTGGGTTTTAAACCACGTGGTGAATCATTCATCTTGTATTTAAAAATTTTAGGCTTAAATGAGATACAAATTTTAGAATAACAAAATTTGATGATGTTTGTATACAAGAAAGTTAGTGATCACTTAACATAAATAAGAATACAAGAGAAAATAGTTTATCATTTAAAAACTTGTAAAATTAACTTACTAAATAAAATATATTAACTCATCGTTATTAAATATCATATAATTATATGATTGTCTAAATTTTATATCTGTCAAATATCTTATCGAAATTGTATTCTTTAACAATGGTTGACCAAGATGGAAAATTATTAATAAATTCTCACTAGAAAGCAATTCACCACAATCATCATAATAATTAATAATTATGCAATTGATTCTTCTTCTCAAAATGGGTTCAAAATAATATGAGATCAATGTTAAAATCTCCTCAAAAATATAAGCTTTGCATATCAAGACGTTAATATACGCATTGTTTTTAACATTTTCTCGAGGTTGAAAAGGTATATGTATAAGGTAAACAAATATAAATTGAATAACTAAAATTCTTTTAAAAACATTACACAATTAGGATGCATGTGATCCCTAACCTCTTGGAATAATACATCCATTTTTATTGCTCAAACCGTCCAACTTTTGCTTTATAAGCTAAATGTATAAGAAAATGGTTTATTAAGTCAAAGAAAAAGGTAGGGAAGATCATCTTAAGTTTACAAATTATCACAATGATGTTCCTTTTAAAATGTTTTATATGTTGTGAACTCAACTTGTTTTAGCAAACATCTCTAAAACAATTATTAATTTTCATGAGTACATCTCATATCTCTTTTAGCGTTAAATCCATTTATGTAATTGAAATGTTTTTGTATAAACACATGATAATCATGACTTTTCTTTTATATAACATGCATGCCTTTAAATTTATCAATCTAACTATATTTAAAGTATATCCATTAAGAAATCATGAACTCTTAAATAATTTATAGGCAAGAAATTGTGTTTTTTTATATAGGATAAAGGTGGCTTTGGGCATTTCACATATACCTCGTAATTAAGCAACTTCATATTTTGATGGTGATTAAAAAAAATAAGTTATATACATGATAACTTTTATATTGTCCATTGTTTTCTCTTTGATGTTCACGATTATGTCAAAAATATTTTCAAACACATTATTGTTAATATGCATGACATCTTAATTATGAAGGAGAACATTAGTCTTCTAATAAAAAAAAGCTCCCAAAAAATACTCCACTTTATCTAATTATAGATCACACCAAAACTAAAAAAAAATTGCTTACTGGATTCAAAGTTAAATCAATGTCTTTATACTATGAGGCTATATCATACAATTCTTCACTAGACAGTACTACAGATGTAACATCCTTTTCAGCTGTACCTTATAGGAAGTCCTTTCTGTTTTATTATATCAATGATGACTTGGCAAAAACTTTCAATAATAATTAAAAAAAGAAGTTTTACCACCATTCATTAAGGTAAAGACCTTATTATTTTCCATATATTATTATAAAGCTAATTTTCCATATATGATCCATCCTGAAACCATTTTATGTGTAGAAAAATCATTTATAATTACATCAAAGTTGTTCTTATTTGAAATTATATTTTCTTAAGACATTTCGAATCATCAATTAATGATTGAAGACAATCATCTATATTCCTACCTAGATTGTAAGGACCAGGTGTGATTATAGATAAAAACATGAATTATGACCTCATACACATCTCTGGTAATAATTACTAATATGACCAACCAACAAGAATATAATACAAGAAATTATCTAAATGGATTGAACCTATCTATTCATCAACCAAGAGGAGTATTTTATGATTCTATTAAAAACTAAAGATGCATCCTATTAAACTAATTCCAAGCTTTATTATTGGAATGGTGCACCACGACTCCATTCTATATATTATGTAAATGATATCATGTTATATGCTAGAATATCTTCAAACATATAAATAACTTTTAAATCGTATGAGTGATTAAGAAATATTTTGATTTTTTATATATGACAAGTATTCTGCTCCTACTCGTATTGAATTTATATCAGGCATGCTCATATGTTTTGTGCTCAGTGAAATTTACATCTTAACCATAGTACAACATGTAAAAATTTAGACACGTATAAATTATTTAGTATTCTAGAGCAAGAGGTTTTCAATATGAATTTTACAGAAAAGAAGTTATCTTTTAATCTATTTTCTTCATGTTAAAATGTTTTTTTCTTATTTTATTATGCTATCATAATCGGCCTCACTTATATTATAATCAAACTTAATGGTTATATTGTAATCAAACTTAATGGTAAACACTGAAGAAATGATCGATAATTTATTATGATTTGTGCATCAGTCCAATAATGGTTCATCATTATCTTTTAAAAATTTAAAAAATCTAGTTACATCTAGATTTGATTCTCCATCTACACATGAACCTTCACTTGAATAACTATAATTTATTCAGAATGCATTTATCATCATACTTTTATAACAATTATTATTATTATCATCTATAACTTCATGTATATTACCCAACCAAGATGTTGAACTAACAATCTTTTCTAACATGGTCTCATAAGAAACATGGAGTTTTTCATATGCAAACAAACCACAATAAATATTTCTTAAAGAACCTTTTTTTAGAAAATACATAATCACAACATCTGATTAGAGGCACTTTTTATTTTTACACTTCATACATGGATATATAATTCTAACTCCAGTAATATTCTTTATATTTGAAAGTGTATAATTTATAAAACCCTCAACCCTTTTTACAATAATCCTTCATATACAACCCTTAAAGTGAATCTCAATATATTCAAAAATAATTATCTATTACTTAGAATTTTTATATAGAATAATAATGATAAAAAATTTTAATAATATAACATTCAACTTGAAATTGAAATTTGATAATTAAAATTAAATTCATAATCTAATAACCAATTATTATTGTTATATAAAATATATAATGATACGTCAAAATATTAACTAAATAAATCCAATTAAAAATAACTAAATGGTACCCAACTAATCATCTATCATTTTCTAAATTTAAAACTTATTCAATCTAAATTAATACCATTTAATTGTTATCAATTCCATAAAAAACAAGTTTCTTAAAATTTCGAATATAATAATAAAAGTGACAAAAAAAATTATGATTACCCATAAAATAACTCATTATTTCTTTCATTATAACATATCTAAGTTACAAAATCAAAATTAATTATATCAAACTACAAACAAATTTAAATTTCTTCAAATTACAAACAAACCCCAACTTACAAATCAAACTTTAACTCTACATGAAAATGTCACAAAACATTTAAATATATATAAGAAAACTACACTATGAATACTTAAAAAATATTAGTAATTATCTTAAAACATAGATGGATAGGTTTACTTATTTGATGTAAGGAATATTTAGAAAACAAAAATGATATCAAGACAATGATGCTGACATTACAGCGTATTAAGTGATTGAATTTGTGATAACAAGGTCTAGATTTATGATAAAAATAAATGCGAGGGAATGTTGTTTTGATTTGTAGTTCAAAAGGAAGAAGAAAAAGAAAAAGAATAGGGGGGAATAGGGTTGATGTCAATTATAACACTTTTAAATTTGCTAACATAATTTTATGATTGAGTTTCACAGTAGAGAATACTATCAATCATTCCATTGGCTAGCAATGACAATTCATATTAATAAAAAAAATATTTTTTATTTATAATTATTTTTATTCTATCGGTAATTGTATTATAAATTTTCAATTAAAATATTCTATTATTATTATAATCAGACATTACCAATTAAAAATATTTCATTACTAATTCTGTTGTTATCCTGCAATTTTCTAATAGCTGTAAGAATGCAAAGGCTATCAAAATTTATGGTGATGAAATCATTTGTTTTTTGAATTTTGTATTTTGTTCTTTATTCTTTAAGATTGTGACATGATAGAACCCTTCTCTCTATCATTTAAATGTTGCATCAAGAGGTCAAATATTCTTTATGCAAAGTATGTAAGTTGATTGGTATTTCATTTATGGATATATAAATTAATTGTGTGTGAGTGTTTTTTTTTTTTTCGTGGATCTTAAGAAGCCAAAAGAAAATCTCCATCTCTTTCCTTAAAAAAAATCTTTTAAATCAATGTCTACATAATGTTGGTGGTTGTCAGTCGCGGCAACCTCTGTTTTTTTTATTCATAGTTTTAATTTTTTATTTTATTTTGCGACTATAAATCTAAACTTTGTATTTAGATTTATGTGGACATAATTTTAGTTTTTCTTTTTTAAAATAAAGATTTACTCGTTGTTCTAGCTGCATAAAGAATATAAATATTGATTAGTGATTCAGCATGGCCGTTGTTCGTTGATTTAAGATTTATGATGAAAAAAATTATTTATGTGCGTGAAATGCAATTAATCTTTTTTATAAACAGTCTAAGTTTAAAAATCTTTAAAAAGGAAAATTATTGGATAATCCGAATTATTAAAAGGAAGGACTGCCTTCAATGGGGTTGTCGATTATTTTTCAAAACAAGTTATGATTTCTCGATATGTTATGCATTATGCTATTTTATTTAATATAATGAAATTGGTATTTTTATTTTATTTTTTAATTTCTCAATGGACCGACCAACTTGTGTAGCATGTAATGAATGGTCGGTATCTTCCCGAAAGCCGGCCCGAGGTCAAAGGAGAGGAAGACGATGCCTCATTTGTGGATGTCACCTTGCTTTAACAAAATTGGTGGTAGTGGGTGGTTTCTCAGGTTGGTGGGAGTGGTTGTGATTAACCCTTTTCCTCTCTTTCAATCCACATTTTATAAACCTATTCATCACCGCCAAGAAGCTACTGTAATCCCTTGCTTTCGGGAATATCTTCTCTGCCTTTTCCTCCACGCTTGCATGAGAGACGGTCCAATTCTAAACTAAATATATAGGATGCATTATATATATATATAGATACTCATAAAAAAATTATAAATAATTATGTATTGTGTGAGTATTATTAGTATTTATATTTTGGATGAGTCCCAATTAGGTTAATAATATTTATATCTTATATATCGATTGATGAGAATATCTGAATTTTATACAAAACAATAACTATACACAAAAATATATATATATATATGTTCAAATCGATTCAGAAGTCTTTTTTTTTTTTACGTGTGATGTTCGGGCCAGCTTACGCGCACCACGACTAATCCACACGGCTCACTGAACATCCTGCAAGCCCAGTGAACAGGTAAGGCACCGCGGGGGTGACAGGCGTGCATGGTGAGGTTCGAACCCCTGATGCAGAGGAAGGGGACAAGCCCCTTCCACCGCTAGGCTAGAACCTCACTTGCCGATTCAGAAGTCTTGATTGTATGTTTTGGAAGTGTTGCATCTTACGGAATGGTGGTCCAAGTATCTTTTTTTTTTTTTACGTGGGGTGTCCGGGCCAGCTTGCGCGCACCACGACTAATCCCCACGGCCCACTGAATACCCTGCAAACCCAGTAGGCATGTAAGGCACCGCGGCGGTAACAGGCGTACACGCCAGGGCTCAAACCCAGGTGCAGTGGAAAGAGACAAGCTCCTTCCACCGCTAGGCCAAGCCCTAGAATACGTGGTCCAAGTATCTTGAAATGACTTGATGATGCACATCAATATCTTGATTATAAACTAGTTAATTTTCAAATAAAAAACTATGCCGGTAATTTTAATTTTTTTAATAATATATTTTTGATAATTTTAATGTGTTATTATTAAAAGTTAAAAAAATCTAAAATAATATTTTTTAATATATTTTTAATTAAAAAAATATTTCACATCGCATCGCATGGGAAACACAAACAAAGTAATATTCATATCTCAATTTGATTCTTAAAAAAATAAATAAGGGAAAGGACTCTGGACCTGTTCTTTTTTAACTAATTGGATCGTTAACTAGATACTTACTTATTCTTCTTCTTCTTCTTCTTCTTCTTTGCACTGTCAACTTGATACCTGTGCTTTTCTTCTTTTTTTTCTGAGCATCATTAACATGCTTCAGTCCTTCTTGAATTATATGCATTTACATTTTAAATAATAATAAAAAAAAAGTAGACTCCATTCCAAGCATATTTTGCACAAGACGTTTAGATTACTTTTATTTTCTTCACGGCAATTATTATTGATATCAACATTTTTCATAGTCAAGATTTTAATAAGCCATACTATATATACATTTTGAACAATAACACCATAAAATTAACAAATAAAAATATGGATAGAATTTGTTTCTCAATAAATTGCAGTGAGTTTTATCAACAATATATACCTTTATTGTATCTTTTAAAAAATACTGATAAAAATATTTTCTTAGTATATACAAGAAAAATTACAATAAAAAAATAAAACAATCCAAAAAAATAATAATATGATATTTTTAAACACAAAATTACAGACAAATTTAAATTTGTGTGTGTGTGAGAGAGAGGGGGGTGTTTACTTATTTGATAAATTTTTTCACATAAATTTATTATATAAATGTATGATTTGTGATTTGTTTTGTATTTGTGTGTAAATTGATGAAATTTATTTTGAATTTGTGATTTAGATGTTTTGTGATGAAATAAATAATAATTTATTTAACCAGTCTGTTTTATATTTTTTTAATTTAATTGTTAAGTTAAAATTTTTGGTAAATATATAAAAATTTGAATTAGTATAGATAATTGATAATGCATTAAGAGTACTAATAAAAATGATTAAATAATTTTAAGTTAAACCAATGTTTGTAAATTTAATGAGTTTACATAATTAATTAATACATATTATCATCAAAATTTTATATAAGTTTAATACATTGTTTAATCTGAAAAATAGTAGTAAAAACAGTATTGGATATCCATGTAAGAGTCGTAAAACTAAAAAAATCTCCATTCATGAAAAGGAATCTTTTATCTTTAGTATAATTATATGGTTTTGGTTGTTAAAACTAAAAAATGGCACCATAAAATTATTAATGGGTTGCTAATGGTATTAGCAGCAAGAAAAATAATTGCAAACTTATTTATATTAGTAGGAGAGGTAAATGGCGAGAAAGAAACATCAATAATTTTAGTCAATTATGCAAAAAAAAATTATGATTATATGACATAAGAAACTAGATCATATGTTAGAAAAAGATATGAAATTCTCTCTAATTACAACTTATTTTCTTAGTTTATAAAGATTTCTTTACTTTTTTTTCATAAGTATTGTGTTACAAGTAAACAACATATGTTAAATTTCAGCATATCAATATTTTAAAAAATATATATCTTAGATCTAATTCATTCTAATATTTGTTAGGTATCAATTATATCCATGAAAAGATCAAGATACTTTGTATTGTTTATAAATTATTTTTTTATGAGATGTTGGATATATTTAATTAAAAGAAAGGTAGTCATGCTTATTATCTTTACAACCGCTAATAGAATTTGATTTTGAAAAAATAAGTAAGTGTTTGAGGATAAATAATAGAAAAAAATATATTTATAATGAATTTAATAATTTTTATCAATAAAAAGTTATATAAAAATAATTTATCACAACATACATTCCATAATAAAATAAAATGATAGAGTGGATAAATAAATCTATGTTAAAAATAACTATAACAATAATGAAGAATGAAGATTGTTAATTTAGAAAAACAATTATAAATAATTTTGATATGGAATAGTTAACTGGTTCATACTACTGGATCGACGGACTAACAAATTAATTAACAGGATTACTAGTGAGGTTACGTATTAAATATTAAATAATTGTGTTTTAAAAGTCTTATATATTTAAATATTATTATTTTAAAGTGTGATAATTATTTTATTGTATTTATAAATAATAATATTTAATAAATATTGTAATTAAAAACACGAAAAAATAAAAGTATTTTATTTCACTAAATTTTTATAAAATTATATTATTTAATTAAAAAATAATCATGCTAATTTTAAAAAAAAATCCCACAACAAACAAGGAGGATATAGACTTTTAAGTAGAAAAATATTATAATGACTAGCACATCGGTGCCGCTTGGAGGTGACAGCACCAAATTTTCTGCTGATGATTCTCCTCCGATGAAGATTCAAAACACAAGATATTCCTGAACGCAAACCCGGTCCGACAAGGTTGGTAAAGAAATAAACCAAACTGTGGGCCAAAAGCAAAAACCATGGGCGTCACTCTTCCTTGTAAGTTGTAACCTTTCTAGTTTTTTAATTTGGTTTATCCGCAAAGAATAATTGCATTTTACACCTCATTTTTTCATTTTTTTTAACTGCCTTTCCTGTTTTTAATTGATATTCTGGTTCTCCTTTCAAACCCAATTGGACAAGTCAACTCCTCTCAGAACAATTAATTAATAAATATCATTGTGCCTATCGCTCAAAACTATCAACGATTTAATATAAAATCATTGTTAATATTTCATGCCATATTTAAGTTTTGAAACTGAGTTGATTTTCTTAATTTAATGATAATATCTTAATGATTAAAGGGTTATAAATCCAAATTATATCAACTTTGTTTTCTTTAATTAAATAAATAATATGGGACTCAGCGATAACTTAGAGTTCGAGTTTTCTCAGATTAGTAAAAACTTGTATAATTATCAATTTAAAATGTTATGATATTAATCAAAATATATGGAACCCAGTGGAGATATCACAATAAAATAATGCAAGACTCGGTCCACCATCCACGAACGGGCCCACCACGTCATACATCATTTCTCATCAACTCATTTGATCTTGACTGTTCCATCATGGGGGACCCTTGTTATTCACGAATCAATGCAATCTCCCTCCCCAGTCCCTACCATTATTAACGCCGCCCTGGGTTTTTATCAATTTATCGAAAAATCCAATCAATTCAATACCTTTATTTTTAATCTTAATAAATCGAGTACATTTTGCATTGCTTGAAGGGAGGCTACTGCATAAAGAGATGAAAAATAATTAACAGTAGTGAATCATGTAATTAAAATAAAAGGAGAGAGCTCAATTAGTTTAATAAATTTTTAATTTTAAAAATTATATCCAACTATATTCATAACCAGAGATATTCGGATCAGTTTAACCATATCATGGTTAATTTTTAAATTTATTAAACACTCTACAAACATAATAAATAAATAATGCATCACGAGAATAACAGCAATACATAAAAAAATTTAAACTTGAATATAAACAAAATATCTCTTTGTTAAGCCACCACCTCAAATCCAGATAAATATATATATATATATATATTTTAACTATATAAAAAAAATTAAACTTCAATGTAAAGGAAAAAACAAGTGTTTTTTTTTTTGTTAAGTCACCGCCTGAAATGCATATATATATATATATATATATATATTAACTTGTAGAGAGATAGATTAAAACTTTATTTATTTGATATAATTTTTATAAATTAATTTGAGTTATTTTTAATTTTTATTTAAAAAACATATAAATATTTTCATCAAAATATTTTTACAAAACCCAGTCAAAACATTGATTTGATCAACTTTTAACTTGTAAGAATTTTTTAAAATAAAAATTGTTTATAGTAGTTGTATACCATACATGCCTCTAATTCTAACTTTTTTTATTAATCATGAAGAAACTCTAAAAAATCTCTATCCCATACCTTCCTAGTTAGATTTTTAAGTTTTTTTTTTCTTGATTATATGCTTAAAATTATTAATCCATTTGTACGACCACATTGCTATGAACCTTCTTATACAAGGTTATAATTTATTTTTTATATATCAATCCAAATTTAAAAAACATATAAATTAATCACCTATCCTACCTCTTTGGAATTATAAAGTTTGTAACGAGAATCATAGTCACCATACAAAGAAAAAAACTATAATGCTAAATACTAAAGAAGCACTAAAACACAAATTGCTCATGAGTATATTCTTGCAGAGTTTTTTTTTATGTTTAATATTTTTATTAAAAAAACAAATTATTCTTGCTGGTTACCACTCTCTCGGAATTAAAAAAATAAAAATAAATATTCATAGCTAATTATTTTTTAAATTACACTAAATACATAAAAATATCTTTGAATTGGTGGTATCTACATGGTTAAATGACTCAGATTCTTAATTAATTTTTATTTTTTTATATAATTTTTAATATTTATAAATTTATTAGATGCTAATTAATCCGACTAGTCGAGTAAACCCACTAGAAGCAACCACCCTCCCTTTGTTGATTGGTTTATGTTATAAAACATAAACAATATTTGATTACACCAATATTTCACGGCATCTAAGATTCCCAGGTTGAGTATCTCCTTTTAAAAGTAGAAAAAAAAATATTCTCTTACATCGGCTGGCTTGACGGGGAAGAGCACTAAATAAAACTGGACTGTGACATCTCAGATGGTGCTATCAAATACACGACACGTGGACATGGGATTTATATTTGCCAGCTTCCTAAATCCCTCCAGCTATCGCTAAAGGTGTTTTTTTTTTTTCTACAGCTCGTGTCCTTCTTTTTAACAACAAAACCTAGCACATATTTTAATCATTTTAATTTTTTTGTACGTTCTATATTTATTTTTATAATTTTACAATGAGAGGCATTCTCAAAATTATATTCTTTTTGTAAACTACTTGTCAGAGTAAAATTAATATAAAATTTTTTAATTTTTTTCTCATAAATATTAAATTTAAATTTTAAAGTTCAAGAACTTTATAATTAGATATTTTTAAATCTGATCCAAACCTAATCCGATATACACCCACACTTTTAAGTATATATTATTATTTTATTTTTTGTTGTGTTAAAAATAATTTTATGGATATTCAAGACCTAATAAATAAAAATAACGAGTGAAGCGTGTGTCTAAGAAAAACTCGAGCCGAGAAGCAGGCCGCCTTTTGTCCTACCTTATTGCAGCCATCAAAGATGCTTGTTGTATCATGAATATAATCTAATTCCATTTAATAAGTTGATCAGTTTTTTTTTTTTAAGCATAAATGGAAGCTGAGAACACAGGAAACTCAAAATGGAGCCAATGAACCCATGGTTTTGGCCATGTGCAGATCAACTTGGGCACGTCTGTGGAAGTTATTTATTTGCAAGACATGGACGTTCTCTGATTCAAAGTTGCAACTTGAGATTTAGTATTCGAAGCTTTACATTATTTTAATTATCATAAAAGATACATGGTATGCAATGCCTTTTTACAAGCAAGGAAGGTGATGAAGAAGTCTTGAATTTGAATTTGCTTTGATTTAAAGATAAATTAAGAGACAAGAGATATAATTTATATATTTTTTTAATATTTTTTTGAGAAAATTTTAATAATTCATGAGAAGTCTTATTTTTTTAAAAAAATAACCTAATTAGTAAAATACCAAAAAAAATATTTTAATTATTACAATTCTAATTAAATTAAAAATCTAAATCTCAATAAAAACATCTTAAAACAATAATGTTGAACCCTATACCTTTTATAAAAAAAAATTATACATGTTTTTACTATATTATAAGTTAGAATTATTTGATCTCTTTGAAACCTATTAAATCTTAATAATTAAAGAAATAATTCAATAAAAATAACTGTATAAAAAACAATGAAAAATGTGTGCCAGGCCAGGCGTTAGAGGAGGGGGCGTGCAAATGCAATTACAAAATTGATAAATTTAAAAAATACTTGTGCTGATAAATCGGTTTTCGGTGGTTGGAATTCGTGAAATTAACTTTGAACGATATACATAAATTCGAACTCATCGTGTTTCGAAATTCAAGTCAACTTGCGGCAAGGGAAACATTGTAATGTAATTTTTCATATTAATTTTGGCTCTGAAACTAAGAAAGAATCTAGCCCTGCCCAAGATTTATTATATTATCTATATTTAGTGAATTGAAGAGAGGATGGAGGAAAGAGTCACGTATTTAATTGAGAGGGCCTCTTATTCCTTTTTAATTCTTCAAGCTTTGGTATTTGAACACCACTAGATAATTTTTATGGTATATGCTTTGGATTCGGTTAGTGTTAAAACACGTCGTTAACATGTTTTTTAATATAAAAAAATTTAAATTATATGAAAATTAATTTGATAAATTTGATGGATTTAAATTTAATATTTTGAATTATGAGATTTGAATAATTCTAATATAAAATTTAATTTTTAATTAATTTAAAATAAATTATAAAACTTAATTTTTAATTAGTCTTATATAAAGCAAATCAAAATAAATTATGAAATTGAATTATTAATTAACTTAATATTAAATAATAAAATTAAAAAAAAAACAGTTAAAAAAACTTAAGTTAATCCGCCAAGTTCGTGACTTGATCAATATAAAATTTAATTCTAAATTAATTAAATATTTAATTAAAAAAATTAAAAAAAATAAATCAATAAAACAACTTTGTTGAAAACTTTTGAAAAATTAACTTGTCAAACTTCTGACTGAGATTATGAGATTAGGATGAATAAATTTAATATTAAAAAATAAAATTAAAAAAAAAATTATTCAAGTTAATGATTTTTTTATAAAAAAATGAATAAATTATTAATTTTTGTCAATATTTTAGATATTTTAGATAGCCCAAATGTGTAACATTTTAATTTTGAGGTTTGAGGTATTTTTCCAAAACTATTTTGAAAGCTTTTGAAAACCAGCATCAATTTTAAAAAGTTTTGAAATTTTGGGAGGCATTGTTATTCTATCTTAACACAAGTAGATTTGAAAATATTTTTTACTGTAAAAAAAAATTGTATATTATCCTAAATTAACTACACAACTAACCATTTTCTTAAAAAGCAAAGAGGGATTTGGATCCTCCCGTGACACTAACAAAACATAATTAACTATATTTTAAATTTAAATACTAGTTTTAAATTTTATATTTTAGAAAAATAAAGGATAAAATACAAATTATTAAATAGGCTACATGTAATACGGTGCAAAAAATTAAATTTTTTCTAACATAAAAAAATATTTAGATAAAACTAGCTTTTTTAAAAAATAAAAAATATATAAAATATGAACTACTGACTTGATTAGATCCAATAAAGTCAATTATTTTTATAATATAATTAAAAAAATTTAACAAATAAAAAAAATAACAAAAATAACAACATAAAAAGAAATTATCAATATTGTACTCCATGAGAAAAGAAAAACTAGATTATTAGAAAGAAAAAACTCATTAAGATAATTAGTGTTATTATAAAAAAGTGATGATATTAAAAGAGATTGCAGGTAAATAACAATCTAAACAGAGAGCAAATAAATATCATGGAGAGTATTTTATGTTTATATTTCATTGATTAAAAAAATTTAATTAAAAAAATTCTTTTAAAAAAACTAAATATAATCCAGAAAAATAAACAAATAAAAACATATAAAACAATCACTTAAATCAAACAATCCTCCTAGTACCACAATTATAAAAACTTAATTCCTTCTTTACTCTATTAAGGTTTTATTTATTTTTATATTTTAAAAGTATTTTAAAAACAATCTAAGTATTTTTATTATTTTTAATTTAAATTAATATTTTTAAATTATTTTAATATATTAATATTAAAAATAATTTTTAAAAAATAAAAAATTATAATTTTAATATTTTTTAAAATAAAAAAATTTAAACAAACAGTCAATTTTCCATAAATATCTCTCCCATGCAAATTTTATCACAAGCAGACAAAAACATCAAAAATGGGTCTCACAATCCTTTTCCACGTCATCTGACGCCCGAGAATCATCGCCCCTGTGGCCCCCACGTTACATGTCCCCATTGTACTACACAACATCATAATAAAAACTCCCCAAAATAAATGAAATTACGACACACCCTCGTCAAATTTTCCTATAAATCCCGACGCCTCTCCAGCTGATGATTCCATGTCCAAAGCTGTGTGTATTTCTTGCAAAAGAAAATAATTTTTTTTTTATTTTAAGAAAATGTTAGGAGTGTTTAGCAGCGCGATTGTGTCGCCTCCCGACGAGCTTGTGGCAGCGGGAAGCCGGACTCCGTCGCCGAAGATCTCGGCGGATGCTCTGGTTAAGCGATTCGTTGACACCAACTCATCCGCCGTGTCGGTGCGGGTCGGAGACGACTCGCAGGTGGCCTTCACTCACCACAACGAGTCCATGCTGCTTCCGAGGTAATTAACTAAACAGTACCTAAAAAATAGAGAAACGCTCTCATTAATGATCGTTATGCCACTTGTCTATTTAAGGATAACGCAACGCTACTAAATCGCGAATTGTAGTTTGAGTGGAAGATCTTGGCCGTTGGATTGGCGGTGATTGAACGGAGGGTTGATTCCTTATCAACCTTCTTCACTTACCGTCCTACAGAAGTCAACATTCTATTAAGGCATGGATGATCGATCATTCGAATTATTAGATAGTAATTTAATTAATTAATTAATGAAAAAGTAGATTATAAGTAAAAGAGTGTTGAAATTAAGGTCAATAATAATCTTTTTAAATAGTTTATTGAGTAAATTTTTAAATTTTCGTATATTCTGCAACAAAGTTATTAGATCCTTATCGTTCAAATTAAAAAATACGAAACAAAAATTAGATTAATTTAGATTTCCAAGAAAATAAAAATCAGTTAATTATGTGTCGATTGTTTGTTTGTCTAAATCAAGTCATGTAAGCAATTTATTTTAAATGTTGTATTTGTTTTGAAGAATCTTGTAGTGCTCCTTTAATTAGTGATTACTTAGAGATTTCAGGTTGAGTGGGCAAATTAATCAAATTATTTGAAATATCTTTAAACTTTTATTTGAAATTAACCGAATTAAACGATTTTTTGAATTTGTTAAAAAACTTTAATAAAATCTTTTAAAAGATTTTGGTTGGAGTTTGGTTTTAAATTCTAGAAACTAATAAACCACCCCGATTTAAATTGAATGAAACCAAAGAAAACTGATGAAAAAAAGAAAACTTATTATAAATTATAAATTTATCGATTTAAATTGAATTTATTTGATTTTAACAAATGTAAAACCAGACAAATCGGTTTAGTTATATATTTTAGTGTGGATCAAAATTTGAAAAAATAGTTTAATTGAATTTTTTAATCTAAATTAAACGATTTAAACTGATGCAACTTAATTCTATGGCCGTGATCTTCACTAACACAATCATAAAAGTAAAGTCACGAGTGGTTTGGCCCATCTCTGTTGTCAAGGGGATTGTGTTTTGTGGGGTCAGTTACATCATCATCATATCATTGCATGACTGCCACGTAGTTGTATACACGGAATCAAGCGTACATACGTTTCCAAGAGACTTTATCATACTCCACCGAATATCAAGCCACACGCGTCTAAAAATATCTTTGACGGGACAATAGATTCTGGATGTCTGAGCCCAACACGTGGACCTTGGATAACGTGGACGGTTCGATCATGTTTACACATAACGTTGTCGTTTTACAGGGGAGTCACAACTAGCGTTCAAACCACTTGGTCCCACTTCCTGTGGATATTGTGAAATTTGTTTCGTATGTCATTGCCATCTTATTATGTCATATGATAACTACATAAATTTAAGTTATTTTATTAAATTAAAAAAACATTTTATAAATAAAAACTAGGCTATATTTGTCTCGATGTTTTAGAAATTGATCATGGAAATAATGCCATAGAGGACGGAAGTTACTACTTTTCTTATTTAAAAATTGAACAAGTTGTCAGAATGTGATTCCACCTCAAATCGATTTTGATGTTAGAAAAATACTTCCCAACTCTTTAGAGGGAATTTGAGTCCTCTTACTTGAGACGGTAGAGAAAGCAGCGTCCCTGGCCACCAAGGTGGAAAGTTAGGTGCAACTTTTAATATATATATATATATATATATTATGGGTATAACATCAAGTGGGCTTTCCCTGTCATCTTTATGAAGTATGATGTGATAACATCAAGTGGGTTTTCCCTGTCATCTTTTCTTCAGTTCTTTCGAGGCATGGACGCGGGATGGATAACTAGATAAGGATAAGGTGACTTGGGTTTGCATGCGGGACCCAAGATGGTCCCAGCTTATCCTAGGAATCCGGGTTAGCTCATGGATGATGGGAAAAATCCGTGGTTCTGGTAGGTGGGCTGGATGACCTGTTAGACTTTATGGCCAGATTTTTGTCTGTTGCCTTGTAAAGCCTGCACCTTCGCTAGGTCAAGAAAAAAGGGTTTCAAGTTGAGACTAAGTGCGTGTATGCCTGTCTATGCAATTGTTATGATTGAACTGCAAATAAATTGGTGATTTAATAAATATATAATGTGCTCGCCATTAACCGTTGTTGCTCTTCCAATTTGTTAGAAATTCCCTATGGCTAATTTTTTTGTTTTTTTGGGTGGGGGCCGGGGATAAAAATGACAGATCATTTGCAGTCAAGGATGAGATCTACTGCTTGTTTGAGGGAGCTCTAGACAACTTGGGTAGCCTAAGGCAGCAATATGGCCTAGCCAAGTCTGCGAACGAGGTGATATTGGTCATTGAGGCTTACAAGGCTCTTCGTGATCGGGCACCTTACCCTCCTAACCACGTCGTTGGTCACCTTAGTGGGAGCTTTGCGTTCATTGTTTTCGACAAGTCCACCTCCACTTTATTTGTGGCTTCTGTAAGTCAATTTCATACCTACGAAATGCCTAGGTGAAGTTAAGATATTCGATTGGTTTCTAAATACAAACGAGGTTGGTATTTTTTTTTCAGGACCAATTTGGCAAGGTTCCTCTGTATTGGGGAATCACTGCTGATGGATACGTTGCTTTCGCAGACAATATTGATTTGCTTAAGGGTGCATGTGGCAAGTCACTTGCTTCTTTTCCTCAAGGTGGGTGTGATAAAAATTATAATATAATATGCGAGTCTAGTCTGTCTCATGCGGACCAACTACCATTGATTGATTGCTCGTGTCGATCCATTAGTTGAGTGCTATTGCAACAACATAAAAGAGAGCATGTGCAAGAAGGAATGGGATTTTATTTTTATTTTTATTTTTTTACCTGACAAGGCTACTGGATTTTGCAGGATGCTTCTTCTCCACTGCAGTTGGAGAACTGAGAAGCTTTGAGAATCCTAAAAACAAGATCACTGCAGTTCCGGCCAAGGAGGAAGAGATCTGGGGTGCTACATTTAAGGTAATCAATTAAACATCAAGGTGACTTGTCACGCACGGCGGTGTACAAAAGAAGCTAGCAAATCGGTTGTCCATATATATGAATCAGTTTAGCTTAGAAATTTATTTAAACCACCTGTTTCTCTGAGTCTCATTCGGTTCTACTGATTAACAATGACGACGGCATGAATTTCAGGTGGAGGGACCAGCAGTTCTCGCAGCCACAAAATAGGCGATTGTCTTCTCCGCCAAAATCAAAAGAATCTAAATATTCCGACGAAGGGAAAAAGGGCTTTTATGTGGTTGTGAGTTCAACATGAGGGGCCACGTGAATAGTTGAATGAGTTTGACTCTTTGTAGAATGCACTAGTATGTTTGTGAAAGAATAGCTCCAACTCCTTTGTAGGTAGCTCCGATCCATTTCCTCCCTGTAATATGTACAGCTATCTTTTCTAGTGCAATAAAGTTTGTTTGGTGGCTTGATGATGAGATTTCTCCATCTCCAATGCATCTTCAATCCGACTTCCGCCCCGATCAAGGCCTTCAAGCTCGAAAATACTTTCCATTAAAGCCATGTTGGCATGTCCCTCATAAATGATAATACTAATGCTCCTCCAGCAAGACCATCAGCTCCACCATGCATTCATTTCTGGATTTAAACTATATTAGCATTACATTAATAGACACGGACAGCTTCGGCTTGCCTGACCCCTTTTGCTAAACCCTCATCAATGAATTACTCTCTGCGTGTGTGTGTGTGTAATTGGGTTTGGAATATTAAGAGAAAAGTCGGTGTTCATTAATTTTGTCACGTTATAAGGAAACCTAAAAGTCGAAACCTTTCTACACTACTAGCAGCTACATTGTTCATACACTCAAAAGACACTGATGATGCAATGTTCACATTATCTTTTTTTTCCCCACCCTTTTTCTTCTTCTTTTTTATTTAGCTTTTATTGGGTTAAATTATAGGTAAACTTAGACTAATTTGTTAGGGGAGGGTAAGATTGAAAGACACAAGACCAAAGTAAAAAACATTGAGGAATTTGTTGGCTTTCTTGACCTTTGGGAGAAATATACAATGTAGTCCTCATATTTTTTTCTAAGTATGAATATTGTATTCCCTTCAATTTTTGAAATGGCAAGTAAAAATCAATTTTAGTTCAAAACATCATTTTATTTTTATTTTTTAAGTTTCTAATTTTTTTTTAAAAAAAGAAAATCATTGAATTATTATGTTAGAGAGAGAAGATCAGCGTTAACACTGATTTTAGCTATCAAGATAGTCAATTTTGATATCAACAGGTTCTATTTGATGAGGAGAGTTTCACTTATGTATTTTTTTTACCTTAAAAATTTCAAAAAAAAAAATCAAAGCTTGGAGAGAGTTTTGGTTTTGGATTTTAATATGGGTTTTTAGGTTTTTAAAGCCATTTATGAGTTTATAAAGGTGTTTAATATGTTTTTTGGATTTTTACATTAACAAATTAATTAAAAATTGAGTTTCTAAACCAAAAATCAATTAGCCTTATTTTTCAACTATAATAATGGCCTCAACTAGAAAAAAAAAAGATAACATGTCGTTTAATTTGATTTAAAAATAAAATTCAAGTGGATAACATGTCATCCATCCTTATTAACATTTTCTTTTCTTTTCTTATTTTTTTTATTTTATAAATTTTCTTTCTTTTATGTTAATAGCATTTTTTAACAAGATTTTTTTAATAACATTTTAAATTTATATTAAAAGTAATACCATTCTTTTTATTTTATTTATTTAGTCTTTTTAAAATAGTGGTTGCTTTTTAATTATTTTGTGTGTATAATTTTTAAATAGATTATTCTAATTCATCTATAATTTTAGTTTATATTTTATATAAATGAAATTTATTTTTTAAAATAAAAAATATTTATTTTTTGATAATATTTTTAATATGTACAACCTTATATAATATTGTTTTTCCTTTGATTTTATTTAATCAATTTCATGTATTTGTCTATTTCTATTATTATTTAATTAAATAAAAAAATAATTTTAATAAATAAAATCATCAAACACAATTGAGTGACAGCACGGGACTGACAGGCATACAACTCTAAAGCTCGAACCCATGGCAGCAGAAGGCGCAAGACGCCTGCCACCGCTGCCCAATGCCTTGGGTGCCGGAGGGTGAGATTAAAAGCTAGTGAAGCAAAGTGCAAAANAAAAAAAAAAAAAAAAAAAAAAACAATTGAAGGGAATGGGTGGGTTATGCAAGCTTTGAGGTGAAATATCATTTCTCCCTTGAAACGAAACCAACAACAAACCCATTCAATTAGGGGTAATTAAGTTATTTTATAAGTTTCCATCTGGCATTCAAGAATTTAAAAAGGAGTAATAACGTCTTTATATTTTTTTAATCACCCTTGTACCCTTATATTAAAAAGTTGTTATTTTATAATTAGGGTGTTGTCGTTTTGGCTTTACACTCAAGCCTTTTTGTAATGGTTAGGTTGGCAAGGGGTAATTATATAATTTAATATATATAAATATTGTTAAAATAAAAAATTATTAATGCTTAATTTAAAAACGTCAATATATGTTTTTTATGCGGCATATACAGAATCATCCGATGGTCAAATTCTATTTTTTGCAATAGCAATTGAATCTTCCTAGCATTGCCTTCCCTAGGAGGCACCACACATGGCCAAAGGCCACTAGGCTCTATGACATTAATTTTTTTTTAATTCCTTCTTTCCTCTTTTTTCACTTGAAATTCATGCACGACATTTATAATTTTAGGGTGGCTCCTCTAGTTAGGAATATTTGAGTATTATTTTTTATTTTTTTAACTTGTAATTTTTATTTATAACCTTTTTATAAGTTTTTTTTATTTTATCATTTAATCTAAATTTTTAATTTTTTAAAATTTGGTCCTATTTTTTTTTCATTTTTTTCTTGCATCTTTTGTAAACTTTCAATTGTTTTCAACTTTATTCTTTGATCAAAATTTTTAATTAGCTCTTTTTTAAAAAGTTTAGTCATCATTTTTTGTGTGGTTTTATCTTTTGGTTCTTTTGTGGAATTGATTTTTCTTTTCAATTTAGCTCTTCAATCCAAAATTATTTATCCTTTTTTTCTTCTCAAATTTAATTTTTATTTTTTAATTGTTATTATTTCTTTTAATCCTTTTTTTTTTAGTTTTTCCTTTAAAATTTGATTTATTGGAATTTGTGATTCATGATTTTTTCATGTTTAATACTTGTCACACATGTGTGGTATCGCGATGATCTTCCACCCTCCAAGAAAAAATGAAACATGGTGTATTTCTAGTAAAATATAAAGAGACAATGAATTCTTATATGTCTTATTAGTAAAAAATTTAAATGGGAGTCACCAGATATTATGGTTATTAGGGACCCTAATTGGTCTTAGAAATTCGGTATGGAGAATGGTTGTGATTAGTACTTAAAAGTGCATTTTTAGCAAGGTTTTATATCATCATTTTGCACTTGAAGTATTAATAACTCCTTAACTAAAATATGTTTTATAATAACATATCTAATAATATAAAATACCTTTAATTTATGATAAATATTCATTTTAAATACAGGCCTATCACATAAATAAAAAAAAATTAATTGATGAGTTCAAGAATTAAAATTCAAAAGATAAAAAGATAACCAAACTTAAAAAAAAAGAAGATGCTGATGTAGTCCAAATGGGAATACTGTTCGGTAATTGGATCATATCTAGAGTTGTAGATTGATTTAGATCTACTTTATATTGATGGAAAGGTGAAACATAGGCCTACAACTTTCATGAGAGTTCAAGATTTTAAAAGGCTATTTTTAAGTCTAAATTGTAGCAAGAATGAAGAAGTCTGAATCTGTTGTATAGTCTGAACATTGTTCAGTGTTTGAATTATATCTGGAATTCTAGAAGTCCAAATGACCTTCAATTTTTTTTCAAGAAAGCTGAGACAATTTTCTACAACTTTCATATAGTAGTTCCAATTGTAACATTATTAATGACATATTAGACAGACAAGAGAAGTTAAGGATTGTTACCAAGTCAAGAGTTGGTCATCGACTCATCAATTAGTCATTAAATCAATAATTTCTAATTTTGGCCTATAAAAGAAGGTATTTGCTATGCATTTAGGCATCTTGGTTTCTAGATCAAGATCATACTCTTACTTTCTTTTTTTAAATTTTTGTAATACTTAAGTTTTATTTTCATTAATATTTTATTTATGTCTTTTAATTCTTTTCCTTTACTTAGTTAACTTTTATCTTATTTTATTTATTTGTTTATTTTCTTTCTTTTATTATGTTTAATTAAGTTTATTGTGTCAAGGTGAAAAGGTTTCATTAATGGTGTAAGAATAAATATATTGTAAACTTAATATAGATTTTAATGTTTGATACTAACATGTTTTGTATTTGTTATCTTATTCACTTTTTAATACTTGTTGAGTTATGAAAGAAACTTGATTTGTTGTTAACATAAGTTACAATCATGAATGTCTGACAACATTTACAAGTATTAGCATTATACGAACAAGATAACTAATGTAACCATATTAACAATTTATAATCTGATTGAAACATTTTTTGTGTGTGGTTTTCAATTGAGTAATAAGAGTTTATACTATACTTGTTTGACATATCATTAGTAGATCCTCTAATCTTGATATTTGTTATTATCATTGTCTAATCCTTATATTAATCTTCCATCTTAAAGTTCTCACAAACTTCCTTTTCTTTTTCATCTTCTTTACTATTATTATTATTATTATTATTATTACAACAACAACAACAACAACTACTACTAGTATTATTGTTGTTGTTTATAATTTATATAATTAACCTCTCTGTGGTTCAATCCCGGTCTTACCGGGTTATTTATTACTTCGACACTCCTGCTCTGGAGAGAAGACATCAATTTTTTTGTTGTATCAGGTTGCGTAAAAGGAAGGTATTAACACCTCAAATACGCCCTACCTAAAGTAGACTACATTATTTTGTCTATTAAAATCTAAAGTCGTATTATGATTTTTAATTGTTAGTTTATCTAAGATTCAAGACAAGCTCTTTTCAATAAAAAGGTTTATATCTTTAATATGATTAAACGTAATTGTTTTATTATCCAAAAAAAATTAAATATCTGGAATATGTATTATGTGTAACGTCATATCTTAGATACTAAGAGACAAATAAAATAAAATTTTTGTTGTTTTTAAAATTTTGGCAAATATTCTCCTGACTTTAATAAATTGGTTATTAAAGCCAAAATGCATGCTAAAATATATTTTTTGGTGTATGAAAAATATAATATGATTTTTTAACTTTGATACACTTGGCCGTATATACAAAAATATATTCTTTTTTCAATTTTTTTGTGTTTTTGAAAGTTTTGATGAAAATAAGATATTTTAATACTAGGTTTATATATTTATGGTGTATTTATTTGGAATGGGGTAACATCGGCCTGACATGAAAATGGGCTAGTACTAACTCAACATCAAATGAAATAGGCTAACTCCGGCCCAAAAAAAAAATAGAACAACCCGACACTATCTCGACATAAAATCAAACAGGTCAGCATCGACCAAACATAAAATGAAACAGGCCAATACCGGCCCAAAATAAAATTGAACGTGTCAATGCTAGCCCGACATAAAATAAAATAGGCCGGCTCCAGCCCGATATGAAATGAAACAAGTCAGCATTAGCCCAAAATAAAATGGGCCAACACTAGCCCAACATGCAAAATGGGCTAAGGCTAGCCCATTATAGCATCATTAGCTGCAGAATGTGAATCACGTTTTGACAGTGCTTTTGATCAAATAGCCTAAGTTCACATAATTTTTTTTACTTATTTTTTTTATTTCATTACTTGACATTGATTTTCTTTAACAAAAATAGAATTCATGGTT
Organism: Populus ilicifolia; assembly: GCA_015708895.1. Taxonomy (NCBI): domain Eukaryota; kingdom Viridiplantae; phylum Streptophyta; class Magnoliopsida; order Malpighiales; family Salicaceae; genus Populus; species Populus ilicifolia. The sequence continues at coordinate 249,297 of SRLM01000612.1, read as the reverse complement.
TTATTTTTATTTTTATTTTATAGAGTTGTCTTAATTTTATGACCTGACCTATAGGTTTGGTGGGTTCATCCTAGTGGATCCATAACTTTTTTTTCTTTTAATTACTATTTTTTTATCCTATTATATAATTGATTTTTTAAAAAAATTCATTATTATTGTTGAGAATTGACTTCTTAGTTTATATATATATATATATATATATTTGATGCTTCTTATAAAATGGTGTGGGATAAGGGTTGGCATTAATTATTTTTATAGGTCTATTTTTTTACCATCTCATGATTGGACATACATATATATTAGGTTTCATGATTTTCTTTGTTTCAATTTTTAGATTAGGTTATCTTATTCTTATAACCTAAATCGTGAGTTTGGTGAGTTGACTCAACGGGTTTAGTTCTTTTTATAGTTTATAATTATTTTTTTATAATGATTTTTTTTTAATTTCATCACTTAATATTTGATTAGTTAAATATTAGGTTTTGAGGGTTTTTTAAATTTATTGTTTTTGATCAAATGACTTAGGTCATAGGCTTGATAAGTTAACATGGTTTTGTTTTACTTTTTTTTTTAATCATCTGATTTTGGATTTTCTCATTCGATAATTTTTTTAGCTTATTTTTAAAATGTGATTGTGTTGTCAGAATATTATTTTTTTGTTCAAAAAACTTTTTATCCAGAAATTAAACACGAGTCACGTAGCTAGTTTTCAATCTAAATTATATCTACATATATCATTATCATAAAAAGATGCATGCCACAAAAAAAAAATTAATATTAGAAAGGAATTATATGGTTGCCTTGCTAGTAAGAGATGAAAGGTTCTAATGTGAATCTTTTGATCACGTGATAAAATAACTCCTAACAAAGATGATAGAAAAAATAATGAATGATTTTTTTATTTAATTTTAGAAGAATATTTTACTGATTTAAATCCTTGTAGAATTAGAAAATCAACCTGAAACAAATCTAATCTAATCTTAATATCTTAATTAATCCAAGCCAACCAATTGTAGATTCCATGTGGCCTAAATCCATTTTAATTAATAGGGACTAATTCAGACGTAACATATACTTCAAATAAACTTTTTTTATTGTTAAAAAACATCTTATGCATAGCTTATCCTTATCAAAAGAATCGGGCCGAACCTGTTACCTATAAAAAAAACTCAATCTAATTGAATGCATTCCTAAATAAAATCTCATCATAAAAAACCCAAGGCTCAATTATATACAAAATTATATTAACAATTAATCTCAAACACATAATTGTATACTTATTATAAAGATTCCAAGGTTGAAACCCAACCATATCAAGTCCTAAATAATATAAGCACTGGTTAAGGTATTTTTTTAAATAATAAGTGTTTTTAATTAATTTATATGTTAATTAAGATTATGTTTTTTGGTTATGAATTTAAGAAAGTGCCAAACCCAACCATATCAAGTTCTAAAAAATTCATCATTTTGAAAGATTTCTTGAATTATTCAATTTTTTTTGTCTAATTTCCCAACTCATAACAATATTTTGATTGTTCAAATAATATTTTCTTCTAATTATATTTCAAAAAAATCGGTTTACCCAAATTTCCCAAGCCAAATTTATTTTTTTTCCTAATGAAAATACGGATTTTAGAGAATTTGAACTTAATTCGAAACAATCATTAGCTACTCTTATGCAATCCTATGACCATGGCAAATACACGTGCTTATAGCTAAATCCATGCTAAGTAAACGGTAAGCATGGAGAGAACGTCGACATTTAAAATAAAACATTTGCATCACATTAAATCCAAAAGCATTCTCATTATATTTTTGAATTAATTTATATGCGACTGTGTTTTGGGTAATTTTAAAAAAAGTTCCCCTTATCCGAAATTCTTTGATATTATCTCAAAGAATTACCCGAGTTTTCTATTTAATTGTTTTTACTAAAATTATTTTGGAGATTTCAAGTAATTTAAAAAAATTAATAGGCCTCACCTTCTCAATGAAATTAGTTTTTTCTCCTCAATGGTATTAAGAACGCACCCTTTACACCATTTTATTGTATCTATAGAAGTAGGTTCTTTTAATATACTAGTACAAAATTCAAATTTGACAAGTCAAAGGAGGAGTAAGATGTCTTTGATCGCAAGGAGACCTCTTGAATATCTTTTATGAATTAATTGTGATTAATCTTTTTTCTTTGATAATCTTCGAAACACACCTCTACAGTGATCATGTAAATTTACGGAGTAATTATCTAGTAAGTGGTTCAATAATAAAAATTTAAAATTTTAATTTTTTATAATTTTAAGTTCAAATTACGGGGTTGCTAATATTAATAGTAACTAAAAAATTATTTAATTGTCAATTTTAAAACTTATAAAGATCAGTCAAAATACATATAAATTAATCCAAACATTTCTATATATATATATATAGATATATTTAAAAAAAAAAAAAAAAACTCCTTCGTAGAGCTCCTCTAACATGGCTTCCAGACTCTTGTGCCTTTGCCTCACGAACCAGGGCTTGAAGGCTTTGAGAACTACACAGGTAATGGCATTATGGGCCTCCTTTCTGTACGCAAGGCCCACTAAGGCCACAAGTGAAAAGAAAAGGGCAAATTAGTGGAGGACGTGCTTTTGGCTCTCGCGTTGTAGTAATTAATCGTTAATATTTTTTATCGTTAAAGTAAAGTAACTCAACAATGCTGTGGTGGTCCCATTCCAGCTCTAGCAAAGTCAACCGCATTATTATGAATGCCCTTTTATTTCTTTATATTATCTAATCTCCCTAAACCACCAAAAAATTAAAGTTAGATTCCTAATTACTTGCACTAAAATATCCAACATGACATGCTCTCTAGTCCAGTCTCTATATTTTGTCGTGGGTTTCAATTTATTTCATATTCAAATTTATAACTTATAATATAGTTTATATTATGGTTATATGGAATATGATAATAAAAAAATTTCATTTAAAGATATATTAAAATATTTTTTTTAAATATTTTTTATATTTTTGATGCATTCTTTGATCATAAGATGTTAATTTATTTTTTTATAAATAAAACACCCTTTAAAAACATATTTGAAAGCACTAGCTGCCCCACTGCTAAATATTCACACATATATAATATATTTATCTTTATTTAAAAGATTAAGTTATTAAATTAGATTTTAATATATAATTTATATTATCATCTAACAAAAAAATTATTTATTAATTTTAGGACTTTTCATAAAAACTACTTCACTCTCTTTAACGTCTCAATATATTATAAAAAATTAAAACTTTTCAACCAAACTTGATTATAATTTTATTTTATTTTTAATTTTTTAGTTAATTTCTTTCGTGTTTTTCTTCTTTATTTTAGCTTTATTTTCTACCTTTCTCAAAGTTTTGCATAATATCCTCTACCTTTACCTTTATAGATACGGAGTCACTTGCCATTTTATTTGATTGAAAGTTTTTTTTCTTCTTTGCTTGGTGTTCAATGGAAAAAGCTCTTGTAGCCATGCTATTTTTGAAATCGATATAATATAAGGTTTTTAGAGTGAATATTATGTGTTCACCATCACATAATTTAAAAGAGTATGGTTATTCTCTACAATTCATTTAAATTATACTATTTTAAAAAATTATTTTGTTTTAGGCTTTTGAATTTCTAAGATTTGCCGTTCATTATATTAACTTGTCCTTTGCTTTCTTGAAAACAAAACATAACTAGAGGCAAAAAATTGAAAGTTTCCAAGATATGTGCTTCTAGTCACTTTTATTAAAGCTAGTCCGCATGGGACCTGATGGACTTTCTCTTGTTAGAACCAGATTAAAAAATAAATAAAAAATCAATCCATAAAATAAATGAATCGACAGCAATCTGCCAATTCAAGTTCTTTTTAAATCGGATACCCCTTCTGTGTTTAAAATCAGCGCAAAAAAAAAAAAAAAAAGAAGCAAAACACTTCGATCCTCCTTTTGTTTATTTCCAGTTATTCCGACTACTGAAAACAAAAACAAGTTCGATATTTAAAGTAGGTAATCAGCTGAGAAATTTACCTTAATCTTTCGTTTTCTTTATTATTATCTTTAAAACCTTGCACCTGACGTTTAGTTGTCTGTCTGCGTTTCTTTTGCTTCTTTTAAGGTGAAGAAGATCCCGAGTTGACCCAAGCAGACAAGACTGGTAAGGTCATGGAATTAAGGTTTAATTTCTTAGTTTTTTCCTCTAAACACAATCATGTTTTAGGTTAATGTCTTGATTACCCTAATCTTTCTCTTCTTTAAGGGTTTTTAAAACGCATGCAGGTGATTTTCATAGTTGATGTGATTATCTTCGAATCGATGTTATGAGTGGTTAGGTGTGTTTGTGCTGTGTGTTTATGGTTTCTTTGAGTTACTGAGTTGATGTTGAGTTCAGTTTTAAACCCTAGACTCCGAGTCAATGATTAGATGAATTGCAATTTATCATTAGTTTGCTTGCCCAGAATTGGCTGTGAGTTGTATTGAGTTTAGAGAAGGGCAGTTAAGGTTGGGGCTGAATTTTGTTTCTCATGGTATGTTAGCAAGAACTTCTATTTCACCGGGGGCACTCCCATTAATTGCCCGCGATAAGGAGTTGCAGATGCCTGCTTTGATAGACATTGATGGCAACATTTTCTTTATATTGTTATTAATGTTATATCTTTATTAATGTTTGGGAGGCTGGTGGCAGAGTCGGTTTAAGCTAAGGTTCACTTGAGCAAAGGTATATTTGTTATGAAATAAAAACAAAAAAAAAACCCAAGAATAAATAAGATATATTTATCAATTATGTTTTATGACATGAAGATTATTTTCACTTAACAGAAAACTTCAAGAACAAAATGAAGATTATCTAAGGCTTCAACGTAAAAACAAATATTAAAATTTTTCTTAAATATTTCAAAAGGCTCCATTTATAGTTTTATCCAAGACTCCCTAATCATCTTAGACCGGCTTTGGCTAATGGGAAAATTCCTGGAGGAACTTCTTGTGTTTTTGTTGACTAATTTTAGACTTGTTTTGCCCTTTGGCAGCATAATCTATTAGAAGGATTGTTTTTAGATGAGCTCTGGGTATATGATTTTCTCTTGTTGTGACATTGATTTTCCTAGGTGGCTGTTTGTGTAGTTGAGAATATGTATTTGGTTATTTTGGTGATTTCAGTAAGATTGAAGGAACTTGGAATGAGTTCTATGGGCTTGCATAGTGGAGTCTTCTTATGGTTTACCTAGTTTAAAGGTAGTGATATTTCTAATGGTCTAAAGATGTCTTCAGTGTTAATTGTTTAGATTTAGGACTTCAGGTTCTTTGGTTTATATCGATTTAGCCTGGGGTGGAGGAAGAAGCTAGAATCTTTAAACCGGCAATGAAAGTTGATGCTCTTATCTCTTACATGTCTTCACAAAGCAGCTTGATGCTCTTATCTCTTACATGTCTTTACAAAGCAGCTTGACAGTTCTTCTGTGTTTGATTGTTTGCACTAGAAGTTGTAGAATAAAAGGTCCTTTTCCAAGCCAGCTAGCATTGGTGTAATGGACCAGCAAGGCCATGTGCAGCCGCCAGCAGGAGGCATGGTTGGAAGTACAGCTCCGGTTCCTTATGGCATACCTTCATATCAACATAACCAGATGATGGGACCTTCTGCAACTGGATCCCTTCAATCTCCTACTCAGCCAGCAGTTCTTGCTGCTTCCTCAGCTCAGCTTGCTCAACACCAACTTGCTTACCAGCACATCCACCAGCAACAGCAGCAGCAGTTGCAGCAACAACTTCAAACTTTCTGGGCAAATCAGTATCAAGAAATTGAGCAGACTACTGATTTTAAGAACCATAGCCTGCCCTTGGCTAGGATCAAGAAGATTATGAAGGCAGATGAAGATGTAAGGATGATATCAGCTGAAGCTCCCATCATATTTGCCAGGGCCTGTGAGATGTTTATTTTAGAACTGACCTTGAGATCTTGGAATCATACAGAGGAGAACAAGAGGAGAACACTCCAAAAGAATGACATCGCTGCAGCCATCACTAGAACAGATATTTTTGATTTTCTGGTTGATATTGTCCCAAGGGAGGATTTGAAAGATGAGGTGTTAGCATCAGTCCCGAGAGGGAGTCTTCCTGTAGGAGGTCCAGCTGATGCTCTTCCTTACTATTACATGCCACCTCATCTTGCACCCCAGGTCTCAGCACCGGGGATGACTGTAGGAACGCCTGTGGTGGATCAAGCTATTTATGGCCAGCAGTCTCGCCCTTATGTACCACAGCAGATTTGGCAACAGCAAACACAGCAGCCACCTGAAGATTCCTGAGCAGTTTGTGCTGTAGCTGTAGTTGAAACATGTTGGGTAGTGTGAATTTAAGGTTGCAAAGCTAGGGGTTGATTGGTTAATCTTGTATGCAAGTCATAACATGTCATTTGCTAACAGGTTCTTATTGCCTCTTTCAAATTTCATCATTTCCAATCCTGTCAAGGATGCGAGTTCAGCTAATGTGGATAATTGGATAAACTGTAATCCTTTTGGGATATAAAAATATCATGGTTTTTTGGTTCTTTGTTATTATCTCCTTATGCAAGCATCCATGCTTCCATTCTATTTTTTCCCCTGGTTGCTTATTGCAAGTTTAGCTGGATTGGTGCGATATTATTAAGCTGGGCATGCTCTCAGCTTTAAGGTATTTCGATGGAAATCCACCATACATAGGTTTTTGATTGGTTAAAGAGGAAACAGTTGGGGTCCATTGCAGTCCTCTTTCTCTCGTATGACCTGAACAGAACATATCTTGGAAACTTGTAAGCTATTTTGATTGATGAAAACTAAAGGAGACCCTCGCAGCCTCTCGCATTTGATCTGAAATCTGAACTCGTCCCAGTAACTTTTAAATGCCCTTATAGATGAATATTGCTCGAGCAAATAATTATGATGCACCGTGCATCGATCATGCAGCATAAACGCAAGCATTGTTGGCATTTCTGCAGCAAAATAATTGCTAGAGCAAGACATTGGGTCTTAGACTTCCACTCCAGCAATCCGTATATTAAAAACGGTTGTAGTTGACAGTGCAACTGCTACTAGCGAGAAGTCTATGATACAGGAACTTCGCATGTAGTCAGCTAGCACTTAATGGCATAAACCTTACCTATCATTGTGCACGCGATTAGTTTCTTGTATTAGGTAAACTAATGTACCTATGCTTCTTCTACAACTATTCACTAGATTCAACAATTATGTACTAGTATCAGCTCTCTCCAAGTTATCATGAGTGAGAGAGTTTCTGTCAAAACTTTTCCTTCTGTTATTTCTGGCAAATACGGTATGACAGGATGCACCACCCCAAGTCACAGCATAAATCTGCTAGAAGGTGGGGATCATTGCTACTAGGGCACTTTGTATGAGATGCTAAGAGAGCAACTTCCCTTATTTTGAGTGTACTTTATGTGGAAGTTAGAAGGCTTGTAGACCAAGCTTCACTCTCTATGACTTCATTTGGACTCCAAAAGGTTTTCTTTCCTAACAAGCATATAGTAAATCCAAATTCTAATCAAAGTCACACCAAGCAACTGGCTTTGAGGGAAATCTCCCTGTGAAATGAGATTTCATACAGAATCCTCGCTAACATCAGCAGCATCAACACGCTGGACAAATATCCTCTAAACTGCAAGAATGAAGGTAAAAGGTTAGTTTTTTAATTTATCATCTCTAACCACTGGTAATCTATCCTTGCAGTAGGGCAGTTCTACCTTCTTCCCAAGCACTCAATGATATCAGTAGTCAGAGTTGACCTTTTTCTATCCTCAAAAGCAAGTGATGCAGCCTTCCTCAACAAAGCAGATCCCGCAATGCATCCCAACATAGTTGGATTTGTCGGACTGTAGCCATTAGAAGAGAAATAAATTGTCACTCACTTTTAAAAAAAACCCCTAATGCAGTGGTCTTTATGGAATGTTATGTGGAAAGCATAACCTGATCAAATGTCCTTCATCAGCTAAGATAAGTTGGCGTGCCCAAGACAAGAACACTGCAACACTGGCACCAATAAGAGGGGATGTGCATTATATAACCTCTGCCAGTCTTTAACATTGATATAACAATTTTTCTGACTTTAAATGAGTTCTATATATAGATGCATCAAAATTGTGATGAGACCATTTTAGGAGGAAACGGTGAACAAATTGGTTTGGCAACTTACAGAGAACAATACAGTGATACCAGAGATTAGGGGCAGCCGCAGCATGAGAAAAATGAGATCACAAGCCCTAAGGAAATTAATTCATTGCAGGGAAAACTAAAAGAAAAGAATTATGTATACTACAGAAAGAGGTTGCCATGCTCCAATAAATGTGCCAAGTGAATTATGTTATTTGGCTAGAATATTTGAAATAGATCGCAATGCTTTAATTTGTATGATTAAAATGAAAGTTTAGACAATAAATCACATTTACACAAAAAAAAATTCTTCATTACGTGAAAAACTTGTTTTCGATGAAAGTAACATAGAAAATGATCCTAAATGTAAACCATACATTGTGTCCATTATCAAATACTTCATGTTAATTAAATAGAAATTTTAAAATGGGGCAAGCTCTTCTAATCACTAGGAACAAATATTGGATGTTTATATTCCCACTTGTTTAATATTGGATCACCAATTTGGGCCACATAAGGAACCTACTAACAAGTGGCTCATTTTATTTGGTTAGTAGTTCTGGAATCGATCAGCAAGTTCCAATCAAAGCAGATAGATAACAAAGATTTACATTTCACTTTGTCTACATCATAACATTGACATCAAATGTGGCCACGCAAAAGGCCAATCATCAAGTGACTTGTATTGTTTGCCTAACATATTGGAATGGGCTGTGTTCAAATTGGTGCAAGCAAACAGTAGTGGTTTATACCTCATTTTAGCAAGTGGATTTATATAAAACATGTTACATTCAATTCTTTAGATGTATATATTGTGATTTTTTATTACTTTCTTGAATTATTTTTAAATTATATCTAATGCGAATTTAGCAACTAGTAACTTGTGCGTGTGTGTGTGTGTGTGAAATGGTTACAAGTTTATAAATGGTAATCCATGTTGATTTAATTGAATTTAAATTTTGACATTTTTTTTTATGGGATGGGTACCAAGTATGGTAACCAATCCCTTGGCATCTTCCCTAATCCCTAATGTTCTATATTATTTAGTAATTGCTTTTTAAAAATCTACTAAAAGACTTTTAGGATTAATTGCTAAGTTTCTCTATGTGTCATCTTTATAATCTTAATCATTGGAAGTTAAATGATGCACATAAAATAGAGTTTGTAACTCAAAATGTTTCCAAAATCACTATACATTAGACCTCCCATTATTTAATTCCAATTCTAATAATTACTCTTGCATCTATGTAAATCTGGCAAATCAGTTTAATATGTGAACTTGAATTATATTTTTCTAAGTCGTGAACAATAAAAAAAATAATTTTTGGTTATTTTATTCCATAGCTAAACATTACGTTTAATTAACTTCTATTTCTTACACCTATTATAGTATTGCCTTGGCCCCATTTTAAATGATTTCTACACATTACAGATGCATTTCAAAATATTTATAATTTATTTTTTGAGGAAAAAGATGTCATTTTTTTCCCAATGCATACAAGATTAAACATTGTGCTGTATATACATAAAACTAAATTACACGTAAAATAATCTATTTTGTAATATGTGAGATAGAGTATGACAGTACTACAAGACATTTGGTCCCATAAATCTGGGTATTGTGCTTTAATGAGATAAGAAAAATGTTTTGTGGCATATAATCAAATATTTGTTGGAAGTCTATGTTTTATTCAAGAAAAGTGTGATTTTAGGTGTAATAATTAAGGGTATATTTTTTTATTAAAAACAATTAACAGCATAGTTATGGTATAAAATGTATTTCAATTATGGAAAAGTTGATTGTATGTAAGTAAAGGTGTGTTAATGGAGTTGGTTGAATAGTTTTGAAGCTCCTTAACAAACCCTATGAAAAAAATGTGGCATTTAACATCAGCAATATAATTCGCAGCAAAATTATATAATCAGTGAATAATACGTGCCAAAATTTAATGTATCAATCACCTTCCAGAGAGGATATCACCTTGGCCCCCACAACACCTAGGCGAACCATGGTTGCTCACTGATTTTACTGCATAACTCAACAATGATTAAATCAAAACAACTACATGGTTTTAACAGACTAAAGGAAAGTGGATAAAAAGAAAGCAGCAGCAAACTAGCCACAGGGGAGCCTAGGCTTTAATTTAATTTGGAGAGTGATTTAAGAACCTAGGAACAACATGTAAATCACGTGCCATATTAAAAGAAAAATTAGAAAGTCCAATCTGATCCAAAGGGACCATGAAATATAGTCATGACATTGCTTTGGAATAATCTTTCCTGAAGATCACTCCAAAAAAAATATGAAGATTCAAATTTGATCAACTAGAGTTGAGCATTTAACACTAGAAATTTACACCACTGGACTCAATGGATCGTATAAAATATGTGAGCTAATGACACATTAGAGTGTTTGGTATTGTGGTGTATGGTGCTTTTTACATGTGTTTTTCAATTGAAAATATATCAAAATGATTTTTTTCAGATTTGTTTTTTTTATTTTTGGTATCAGCACATCAAAACCTTTCAAAAACACCTAAAAAGGCATCAATTTAATACGTTTTCAAGTGAAAAACAATATGAAAAGCACCTTGAAAAACAGGTTTGAACACCAAAACAAACACTCACGCAGCACCACAATCATTAACAGATGTTATTCTCAAGAGGAATGCAGGCATCATTCCAATTTTTTCATAAGTGGGATGCACTAACGCACTCTCCCAAAGAGCACACCCTAATTTCTTAACTCAAACCTTGTAACAAACCAAAAGCTATTTGAGCACGTAATATGCCAGATCAACATTTTGATATTTGAAAGGGATAAAAATAACATGCAAAACATAATTACTTAGCACTAATAAATTAGTCATTGCATACCTATCTCACCATCGCTGATTAGGTCACATTTTCCTTTCCGTAAGATGGTGACTCCGCCAATCCTAACCAATAAATATTCTTTGCATTAAAGAAGCTCCATAATGCTAAAGTATATCCAATCACTGGTAAGGCTTTAAACCAAACCAATACATGAAATTGACAACATGCATATAGTGGATTTGGACATGGCCAACAAATTCCAGCACAATCTAAAATTGAAAGTTATAAAGCTGCCAAAGGAAGAAGTGGGAATGTAGATTGTTTCAAGAACAAGCCATCATTGCATCTGCATAAATATGCTGTGAAATCACAGTAAACTAGATTTATCTCCACGAAGCTAGCTTTCATGAATGATTATATGGGTGACAAAAATAAAAGTTAACAATTCAACAATCTGCCAGTCAAATAATCAGTTTCACTGACCAATTCATTCAGAAATAGTAATACAATGGATGCTGCCTAAGGTCACGTGCTTGAGAAAATATTGATCATCAATTTAAAGAAATTACAGGAAAGCTTACTGTTTGGCAAGAGAGAGTAATTGCCCATGAGCATCTTGATCATTTACTTCACAATTTAGGACTTTCTGAACCAGGCGCTTATATTCATTCACGTTTGGTGTGAGGATAGCTAAGGGATAGCCACTAACAAGTCCTAGATTGTTTGTTACAAGAAAGAGCCCATCCTGAACAATATTCATTTTATCAGGTCAAAATGGCAGAGGTAACTCCTCACAGTAAATAATTCAGAAAAACAGGGCAATCAAGAAAATATCTTAATTAGATAAAATACCCCATCTATGATAATTGGAACATTTGATTGTCTTGCCTGCTTTATAATTTCATTCACGCAATCCTGTTAGTAGCATTAGAATATAAGAATGTTGAAGAAATACAAACAAATAAATCAATCAATCAAAGCAACAATGATGATGAGGTAGAACTTAAAATGGCAGGATGCCTATCAGTGAATGTGCCCTTAGGGAATCTAATAGAACACAGATGCAGATGGAATAGCTGAAATTGAATGACATTATAAAACATAGGAAGGCAGGAAATGTTCATTTTCAAATCAAAGATCATGGAGATAAGCTATCAATCAGAACCTAAAGGACTAATGCGATATGTAGTTGATATGCACATATGATGCCACAGAATTCATAAGAAAACATCAAATAAATTATTCTCATGCAATGAAAGCATCATTTGCATTGATCTACAAAAGCTTTCATACAGCCATTCCAATACACTCCCAAAGCCAGAAGAAATGTAATTTAAAAATGTACCCTTACAAACCAAATTGAAACTTTTCAAGAAAAAAAAATCAAACCAGGAGAAATGGGTCCCTTCCAAGGCCAGGGCCAACAACAAGACAGTCAAATCTCTCCATCCATTTATCAACCTCAGCAACAACCCTTCTTGATATGGGATCTCTATCCCTATCCCTACAAAAGCATTGATTCCTCCACAACAATAAGCATTCTGCTCAGCAACAATATTTCTGATTGATCTAAAGGAAAAGGCAGCCCACAATAAAGAAACAAAACAAAAGAAAGGTTAAAAAAAAATACCCAACACTATACGATTCTTCCAAAACAGGATGCACAATCAACTCAGGACTGTAGCTTTTGATAACTGGAGCAGCATCCTTGGTACAAAATACATGGGACAAATCTGCACCCTGAAAAGAAAAGAAACAATCAAAAACAGTCTAAAGGATTGAACTTTTTCAGATAAGTTGAAAGATAACATTGTCAAGCAAAATGCACAAAAAAAGAGGGGGGGAGGATTTACAATTTTTAAAGCAGAAATAGCAGCAAAATAAGGAGCCCCAGTGTACTCCCTACACCCACCAATAACAGCAACCTTCCCTGAAAATAAAACACAAAAAACAACTAAAAATAGGAAAACAAAGTGACTACCAGACATGAACAAAAGAAATTACTAAAGAAAGAGCCTTTTTGTATGAGCTTTACCTGCTTGGCCTTTATGTTTATTTGGGTCAAGAGCAGGAGTGATGGCCCTCAAAATGTTATCAGAATCAGCCTCAAATTCTGAGCCTTGCATTCTGTTTTCACCTCTACCTCCAAGAACCCTTATCAAGAATTGTTGTCTTCTCAAGACAGCCAGAGGAGGTGCTAATTTGTGATTTCTTGCACTGTTTAATACAGTTAAGTAACGCATACCATGCTTAACTATCATTACCAACTTCACCACACACCACTCTATTTACATGAACCTTGAAACAAATTTCATCAAAATAAATTATCAAGAAGATGAATATATGAGGAAAATGATTAAAAACATTTACCAGTGAGAAATCAAGGCATTGCAGAGATTTAAATTTTTCCAGAAGCCAGAGATAGCCCACTCACCGGATTTGATCATAGGTGAATTTTGATGGTTTTGCCTTTTTTCTATGTGAGCATGGGTGAGGTGGGCCCTTATTCTTTCGGCTGAAAATCACCGGAGGTCTCTATATTTTAAGAATTTGGACAAATTAGCTCCTGAACAATTGATTTGATCAAATGAGCCCTTTTACTTTTGATTTTGGGGTCTATTTTTAGCATCCTTGGGTCCATCACAGTTGACCATCTACTTGAGGCCTTTTAATTGTGATAAATGTTCAACTCTCTGACACAATTTGAGCTTAAAAATTGAGAAAACTAAACATAAATGTTTGAAAGGATAAGATAAAAATAAGCTAGAGTTGATTTTTTTTAAAAAAAAATAAAAAAAAAAACCATTCTTTCTTGATCCTTTAATAAGCAAGAGTTTTTTCTTGAAGATGGAGAATGGAGAAGTTGATTGAAAGCTTGTGATCCGAAACAATTGAAGTATCATTTAGTAAAATTAGATGCTATGTTGATTATAACTCAAAGTATAGCAATTTGAAGAAAGCTTAAGATTATTTAAAAATATATTTATTAAATTTATTCTAGTTCAGTAAATTAATTTTGAAAATAGTTCCAAGTTAATAATCAACTTAAAAAAAAAAATATTTTATTTTTAAAAAATAACACAGCAATATCTTTTTAACAAAAAATAATTCTCAAGTTGACGTTGTGATTCCCTTGCTGTCCCAAGTAACTTAGCCTTTCATCCGAATCAATTTTCAAATTAAGAGTATGTTTTTATAGTTATGATTTAAAAAATATATATTTTTTAAAAAATATTTTTTCCTTATAGTTTAAAAAATATATATGTTTTGTTAAAATTATAATAAAATAGATTTTTTTATATAAAATAAATAAAAAAATATGTATCCATAAATTAAAAGTAAATTATATTATTTTTTTATGTATATGTTTGGTATTATTGTAATTTTTACACTTATAATTTTTTAAAAATATATATCTTATTAAAACTATTAAGTAAAATATAACAATTTATAGAAAATGTAAGATTATTTAAAAATATAGTTATTAAATTTATTCTAGTTTAATAAATTAATTTCAAAAATAGTTCCACGTTAAGCTTAAAAAAAAAAGTTACCTTGCCAGACTCATAATTATTAATTAACTTAAAAAAAATTATTTTATTTTTTTAAAATAACACAACAATATCTTTTTATTAAAAAAAATATATTGCACTGTAAAGAATGTGAAAAATATATTGTGCATGTATTGTGGATATAAACTTATGTATTGTGGATATAAACTTATTGTATTACAAACTAAATTATAAATATAAAATATTTGAATTGTGAAAGACCTTATAATGCCTCATGAGCATTGATTTTGATATTTTTTAATTAAAAAATTTTGTTGGAAAGCTTTAATTATATATATATATATATAAAAAAAATTTATAGGGTTTAACTTGATAGTGAAATCCAAAGCTATTTGGATCTATCTTGCAAGCCAGATCCAAATTAATTTAAAATTATGTTGAGTGTGGCTACTCCAGTT
>SRLM01000612.1:157405-233842 GCA_015708895.1 Populus ilicifolia | reverse complement strand
ATATATATATGAGATCTAGTAATAAAAATTAAAAGTTAGTCTAACCAATCAATGTTTTTTTACATGGTTGGATAAAAAATAGAATTAACAGTATAAAAAAATAACACAAAGTTAATCCGTGGGAAAAGTCAAAACTGAAAAGCGGCGTGCTTTCTTAAGGGACGACGTCGTTATAAAAGCTAAAGAAAGGGGGTCTTTTCTAGGTTAGGTTTTGGAGGCAGAGTGACGGAAGGAAGAGTGGTGAGAGGAGCGAAGAGAAGAAAGGAGACAATCCAAGGGTAAAGAAAGTATGAAAGCAGAGAAGAAGCTGAATGCCATAAGGTCAGGTATAGTAGTGATAGGTGCTTTAGCGTTTGGCTATCTCACTCTGCAGATTGGTTTCAAGCCCTTTCTCCTTAAAGCCCAACAAAACGAAGAGCAACAACAGCAGTCTCTCCACTGTCAAGAAACCTCAATCAACGACCAACAACAACAATAATCCCAGGTTAGCTCGATAATCCCATTTCCATTTAATGTTTATTTGATCAAGTTAATGCCACTGCAGGTATTAATCTGCTCATTTGGGTTTCACTGCTTTGATGTACAGTAGCATTTGATTTTTTTAAGGTATTTTTGGATAGTTTTGATCAGGTGTTTTCTGATGGTTTTAGTATGATGATGTCAATACCATCGAAAATCACCTTAAAAAACAATTGATAATTTTTAGATTTTTTATGGTTTTGTTATAAGAATGTCAAAACCATTCAAAAACATCGAAAACAAACAAAAAAAAATTGAAAATAAATTTTCAATTGCATTATTAAGCACATGCTTAATCAGTTTGAGTTTGCCTTTTTGTTAATAATCTAGTGAGCTTACATTAGCATTTGATAAAGAAAACGGATGTTTTGTGATTAGGGCTGTGTTCATAATTTCATGTTGACGAAGGTTTTGTTGAGTTGTTTCGATAATAAAATATTTTCTCATAATAAAGTTGTTGCAGATGGAAGGAGAAGAAAATAGGGAAGACAGTGATGAAGAGAACTGGTGGGATGCTTGGGGTCGGAGGCGAAGAATGGCTGTGGCTCAAGTTATCTCGTGTTATTTCCTATGTAGCATATGCCAACTGTGTATACCATGAGCATTGTAATAAAGAATGCAGTGATTCTGCAGCATCGGTTGAAAGAAGAAAACGGAAGGCACTTGAATGGGAGAGACAATTTGAGGGAATCAGGAAAGCAATTAATGATGTTGCGGAGGCAATCAGGGAGGGAAATGATGTTATTGAGAAAAATGTCAAATGTGTTCATTCAGAGGAATAAGTCTTTGCTGAACTAGTGAGGGTAGGATTTGAGCAGCCCGTACTGTATGCAGCCTTCAATTTCCTTGTCAATTATTGTGCAAGGGTGAAGACATTTTTAGGTTAGGCTGCTGATGAGCGCAAGGAATTTTTGCTTCAGATGTATGGCCCCAGGGATTCTTGATGGATTCCTATTTGTGGTATGTGGAACTGCTTTCTGCTTTCCTTGAATGTTTGGTTTGCATAATGGTTTGGGAAAACCTAGATGATTCTTTGCTATCGAAATCTTCAGACTCTAGCCCGTTTTATTTCTTAGGATTGATATCTTGTAAAATTTGGGATTCATTATTCATGTTAGGTTGCTTGGGTCAGGATTGGATGTTGGGGGGGATTATCCTGTTCGAATGAAAGACTCTTAAGGGGGGTTATCAAATGAATTGCTCATATAAAGCATGGTTATACTTAGATTGTGTGCTTGCCAGGTAAACTTGTGGAATGGTAGGTCAATTCGAGTCCATTTCAAAACGAAATCATTTTAATTTTTTTAAAAAATGTTGTTTAAGAAAAAGAACGAAACTTGGATTTGACATAGGTGAATCTCATATGGATTTGATTAGTTCAACTAGGTTGCAGGGATTATAATCAGTGATTAGTTTTGATGGAGTTAATTTTCAAAATGATTTTAAAGGAAACCAGGTCTAGCCCAAGTTTCAATTGGCAGATCACTAGATGTACTGGGTTAAATAACTTAACTTTGAGTATGATACAAAGAGTAATAAAAAAGTCTGTAGATTTAGTTCTCCACTAAATCCATTGATTTATGCTATTGAGGGTTGGGTTAATATTTTTTTAATTATAAAAAAATATTTAGATATTGCTAAAAGATTAACATGATTTAAACAACCCTTAAAAACAGATTATGTTCAAATGAAAGACTCTGGAAGGCTCATCAAATGAATTGCTCAAAGTATGGTTATACTTGCTCAGGTAGCGAGTTTGCCGTGTCAACTTATAAATTAGGAGGTCAATTGAAGTCTATAACAAAACAATATCATTTTAATTGAATTTTTTTTTGAAATAATGTTGTTTAGGCAAAAAATAAAATAAAATGGGTTTAACATGGGTGAATCTCACATGGGTTTGAATGAGTTTGATTAGATTAATTAGGTTACTAGTAATTAGATTAATTAGGTTACTAGTAATTAATTGAGTCATTTAGATTTAATCGAGTCAACTTTCAAAATAATTTGAAAAAAAACTAGGCCTAGCATCACTAGATGTATTAAGTTAAATGCCTCAACTTTGAGTATGAAACAAATGATTAATAAAAAAGTTAATTTAGATTTATTTTTTTACTAGATCATTGACTAGTGTTACGTCGAGTTAATTTTTTTAAATATAAAAAAATATTTAGATATTTCTAATTTTTTATAGCAAATAAATAAATAAATAAATTGTATAAGAGTTGATCTAAAGTAAACCATTGACTTTGCAAGTCTAAAAATAACTCATAAAAACATAACTTAACTAGAAACATTTCAAGATGATATCTTTTTATAATATTAAAATAACAACATATTGGATTGACTTAGATTAACTCGGATTAATATATCAAATTTGCGACTTAGGTATAAGACTATAATAACCTTTTAGAAAGAAAATTAAAATAAATTATAAAGTGTAATTCTCAATCAACTTAATGTTGAATTATGAAATTAAAAAACAAATCAATTAAAAAAAAATCTAAGAAAGTAATTCTAGTTAACTTATTAAACTAACAACTCAAGTAATAAAAGAAGTTAATCTAATAGAGAACAAATTATGAATTTCAATCTCAAATCATCCTAACATTAAAGTATGATATTGAAAAAAACATCAATTAATAAAGCTTAAAAAACAACAATTTGAATCAATTTACCAAACTCATGATTTAGGTTATCAAACCAAGATAATCTTATTAAAAAATAAAAAATAACTTGATTTAATCAAAGTTAACCTTTCGAATTTGTGACTTTGATCATGAAACTGAGATAACTCAAGAGTAAATCAAAACAATTGTGAAACTTAATTTCTAATAGCCTTTGTAGGACCAAATGTTGAAAGATGAATCATGGAACTGGGATAACCTAATAAAAAGTAAATCAAAACAAATCTTAAAGCTTAATTTTTAATTAAACACAATTTAGATAATGGATTTGAAAAAAAAAGCTAATTAATAAAAAGCAAAAAAAAAACTAAGTTAATTGGATTAACTTGTCAAACCCTTTAGCAAGTTATGAGACATGAACAACCCAATCAAAACAAATTCATTGTTGAAGGGATAATGACTCAGGCCATGAAATCAAGATAACCTCTTTAAAAAAAATAAAAAAAATAACTCAATTTAACTTAGATTAAAATGTCAAAACTCGCGATCTTGATGTCGAGACCAAGACATCCCTATAAAAAGCAAATCAAAACAAATTATGAAATTCAATTTCCAACCAACATATTGTTGAATGATGAAATTAAAAAAAAAAGAATTAAAATAATATATAAAAAACAACTCGAGTCAATTTAGGTTGACTCATTAACATTATTCCTAGGTCACGAAGCTAAAATAACATAATAAAAACTGAATAAAAATAATCATGAAGTCTAATTTTTAATAAACCTAATATTAAAAAATAAAATTGAAAAGAAAAGGTTAATTAAAAAAAACCCTTTGTCAATCGAGTTCACCCACTAACCCTACGATCCATATAATGAGAGTGTGATAATTTAATAAAAAATATAATATTAAAGGATAAAAAACATTAATTAAAAAAATTAAAGAAAAGGAAATAAAGAAAGCAAAGCATTGTTAAATAGTGTTTTATAAGGATGAGCACAGTAAAAACCTTTTCTCTTTTAGTTTATAATTAAAGTTAAAATGAACTTAACATAACACCATTAGGGGTTATTGTACATACTGAGAGTGTAAGAACTTATCATGGTTTAAAAAAAGATTTTAGTAGAATAAAATAAGCGAGAAAATATTTAGGGATTTAGTAAACTTGATTCAGTCGTAATTGACATCTATAAAACTTAAGTCGCAAATACTTTCTTCAACTTGATTATCATAGATCCTATCGGCAACTAGAGTATTGCATACGACAATTAGGACACTTGAGTCATAAATAGAATATGCGACTCCTCTTATATACTCACCTTGAAATAATATCTTCTGTCATTAACTCCTTACCCAAAAAATAATAATTCACATGATTCAAATAACTAGTTTTCCAATATCAAAATATAATTCATAGAAGCAACACATACCATCTTCAATCATGAGTAACAAAAAGAGATTGACGATTAACATAACATATCATTTTATTAAAATTAAACTAACTATACATCTACTCATAATTCTCAAAACATATAATACCATGTAACTATATCTAATAATTTTCATAACTTGTAGAAAGGTCTAAAGCACTCATGGACAAGTCTAAAGCATCACCTTAACTCGTCCAACTCGAGGATGAGTTTGTAATATTCATGTAGATGTTATGAGGACCAATACCATCTTAGCTCATGAATGGGTCTAGGATACTCATAAAGGGATAAACATCCCTAACACTCCAATGATAAGTAATCTTGTCTTCTATTAATGCTACTTCAAGATGCTCGGTTTCCCTAACTTCTTAAAGTCCACCATGACATAAATTGAGCGTAATGTTAGTTGTAATACATCCCATCTCATCGACACATTCTTAGTTAACCGTTGTTGCTTTCTAAGCCTTACATGTAAAGTAAATAATTTATATACATACATTAAAAATTAATTGGTAGTCATCATCTATAACAAAATTAATCTGGCATTTAAAAAATATTGTATGTAAAACAATATTATATACCATTTGATTTTATCTCAGATATCAGGACACATAATGCATCAGATTATATAGACGCCATAGAAAACATGACCAGGTAGGTATGATGAAACAATGTGTAATGGATAGATACCATCACATATAGGTTTATGCATCAATTGTTAAATGTCGTTCCTTAAAAACACAATCTCTCATAGCATCCTGGAGATCTAGATAAGATGTATAAATTACCAACCACTTCTCCTTGCGCTGATCTTGATGACTAATAATGTGCATCTCATCACTAGTATCAACAAAATATAATATATTCTAAAATAATCTAAACTTTCACATTATCCAATTTGAATAATGCATCTCAAAAACATTGAAGCAGTATAACTAGACCTATGCTAACCAAATGTCAGATCCATCATAACATATAGGTGAAGATGAAAGTATTAAGTCCTTTGTATATGATATTTATATAACCTATTAGAATATATAAAAGACTTATATTAGAAAAATAAGAATAAATAATTTGCATTCAAATAAAAAAAATCAATACATTTGTTACATATACATGATGTGACAGTTGTGCTTTCAACTCAACTTGACAAAACTCGTAGATATAAGTGAGATTTATATTGAAATGTGTAGCTTGACACTATTTGACATGACACACCATAAATTTAGTATATTTTTTATATTCAATTTATATAAATAACATGTTGACTATAATCAATTTTATTTTATTATTACATAGAACTAATAGATAATGGTCTTTAAGTGATAATGCCAAACATATTATTACCTCAACTCTTTAGAAGTCCAATATAAATATGCTCTCATGACCATAGCTATATTAATTGACATTGACAACTAGAAATTATTATTTAAAATATTATTAATTTTAATACTCAAGCAATTTAAACTACATATACTTGATGAAATAGTAGACATCCGATAATATATCTTTTTTTTTTAGACAAGCTTTACATAGTTGTTGTTGGTATAATTACAAAGCATGCCTGTCAGCTGTAATTAAGAATGATCCAAAAATCCTCAAACAGTACTGAAAAGAATAATGATAGGTATTACAATTGTACTCATGAAATAAGACCTCTAAACATAATTATTATATATGTTTAATCATACATAATTAACTGGTCCTCTATTTCATATATTAGAAGGTTTTAAAATTAATGTCCAATTATGTCAATTTGATGCAGTCACCACTATAAATAGTGGTTGAAGGCACCTGTCCTAACAAACGATTGACATGATCAAAGAGTTGATGTCTTATCCCAAGTGTAGGAGTGTTAAAGTAATAAATAACCCGGCAAGACTGGGGTTGAACTACAAGAAAGTTAACTATATAAATTATAAATAACAACAACAACAACAACAATGATGATGATGGTGGTGAAGATGAGTTAACGAGAACTTTGAGATGTAAGATTAATGTGAAGATTATCCAATAATAAAAACAAGTATCAAGGTTATAGGATACACTAATAATATTAAAGATAAGTAAAATATAAACTCTTTATAAATTATCAATATGATCATATTAATCATCTTATTTACATAATATCATACTTATAAATTTTATCAAGTATTCATGATGCTAACTTATGTTGATAGCAAATCAAGTTCTTCTCATAAATAATAATAATAAAAATAAAAAATATTGAAAGAGAAATTATGCATGTCTTAGAAAAAAAATTCCTAATTTATTTACTAATGTTAGAATCAAGAATAAAAACATATATATACTGATTTTGTTTTAGCAACGAATTTTTACCAACACCAAAGTTGAAATTATTCATAGTAGAATTTTTACCGATTTCATAGTTAGAATTATATATACTAGAATTTTTACCAATGCTAGAGTTGAAATTACTCATAGTAGAATTTTTACTAATGCCATAGTTGGAATTATTGTAGTTGAGTAATTACCAATGCCAGAGTTGAAATTACCTGAAATTGAATATTTACCAATACTAGTGTTGGAAGTATCTATAATTAAATATTCATTGATACTAGAGTCATGAATATTACTAGTAAATTATCATAACACAAATAAATAAAATTTTTAACAATTTAAGACAAGATTAGCAACGCAGTTTATCTCAGGTAAGGTGCATTAGAGGTGCTAATACCTTTCTTAGCTGCCACCAATCCCACACCATAGAATTTCTGCTAATTAGACAGGGTTTCTAGTGACTATAATATTAGATGATGACTCCTTAAATGAAAACTTTTCCCATTAAAGGACAAGATGTCAAAGCTCTATTCTTTTCAACGAGTTATTTTTAGGGATGTTACGATGTCGAGTAGGACAATTATTATTTTTTTCAAATTTGATTCTTAATTAAATTGAAATTTTAAAAAGAGAATGAATTTGTTTTGAACCTTATTTCCCATTTGATATAAAAATTTTGTATTATAAATATAGATAGTAGTGCATAAAAAAAAAGCATTACAAAAAACATGGGGGGAGGCATTACTAGAAAATCTAGGAGAAACCATTATAAGAAAACCTAGCTAGTGACCAAGCGAGGCTGCTGGGCACCTATTCCTTACCATCTTCTTCCCTAGAGTCTCGTAAGGAAATAATAACCAAAAGTCACAGTTCATCAACCATCATAAATGTGCAAGTTGAAAGCAACAAAGGGATACCTTTATCTCTGCCATAAGTCACTCCTTATTTTCTCCTTATCAAAAACACCAGATGCCTCTATCAGCTACACTCATGCTCCCCTAGTAGTAACCTTCTCTTCCTAGCAAAGGTAATATCGGTTATTACAACACAATGACAGTTACAACCAAAAAGATCTTTTTCTAGCAAGTAGTTTTGCACCGATCATGAACAACTGTAAGCTCTAACAACCAGATCCCTACTCCTAGAGCAGCAATAGCACGATAACCAAATATTCTTCTAGCCTTTATTAAAGCAGTGTTTGGAAGATCTTCTTGGCGCCATCACCTTGTCTCCATTGTGAACAGCAGGCTAGATTGACAATCGAGAGCAATGCTCGATCGTTTCCCTTTGCTTTGATGCCAGCAATAGTCGTGCTTGGATAAGTTCTTTTTTTTTTTTACTATTTCAATAATTTAATTATATTGTTACTGTTACATTCACACATAAATGCAACAATGACAAAGCTAGACCTCTTAGATGCAGCCCAACCTATACAACTGAGCTAGATCCAGTCCATAACAAAAATAAAAATAAAAATAATCTAGTTTCCCTTTTTTAATCCAAATTTTGCATATTTATTTATTGGTGGCGTTAGAACTAGGAATACCATTTTTTTAGGTTACATAATATTTATCGACGCTAGAATTAGAAATATTTATAGACAAATATTTGTGGATGCCAAAGTCATGAATATCATGTGGATACCATAAGAAAATAACAAAAACAAACCTTTAGCAATTTAAAACAAAACTAACAATGCAATATGCCTGAGGTTGGACACTTTACGGGTAATAATATCTTTCTTTTCAATTAACCAATTTCGTACTATAGAATCTCTATTATCTAGTTGGGGTTTCTAGTGACCATAATACTAGGTAACGACTCCTTAAATTAGACATTTTCCTTTAAAGAATAAGATGTTATATGTTTCCATGAAAATTTTTAATTGGTTATCGCAATGCCCAGGTGTGACACAGGCCGCAATAGCAAATTATCAACGTAATTTTATCAATTCACAATCAATAACCTAAAATTATTGATTATTTAGCAAAATAATCTAATTATCAACTTAAATTATATCTAAGTAATTTAATCTCTAATTTAAAACCCTAACATTCAATAAAATTAAATTAACACACATTAAGAGTAAGCATAAATTACACCAAATTAATAGAGGAAAAGTGTTCAATATACTTGTAAATCAAGAATGTGGTAGTGATGGTAATTTTTTTGGCTAAAAAAATAAGTTATCATGGTGGAGAGAGAGAGAGAGAGAGATGGGTAATGAAGTGTTGTTGTGGGTGTTTTTGACAATGGAAAGAGATAAGAAGGTTATAAATGGTAGTGAGAGGGGAAGGCGGGTGGCTTTGAAGAGAGAGATAAAAGAGGAAAGAATGAGAGAAAAGGGGGAAGAAAAAAATGTGTGGGATTCCAAATTATTTTCTCTGTTGGATTACTATCATTTTATTTAATGATAATAAACAGAATTTTACATATTACCTTATACCCTAACCCGCATGAGATTTTTACTATGTATATTTTACTGTTCATCCTCTCATATTTTATTATGGATGAATTGTGCAAAATTTTGTATTTTTTCAATTTGATCCTTAAAATATTTTTAGGTGATTTAGTCCTATTTAAGAAATAATTGATTTCAAATTCTTATGGAATGGTAGGATTGGAAGAGGGGAGACAGAAATGAAAAACATGACAAACATGAGTGGTGTATTGTAAATTTTAAAAAAGATCCACTTTGGTCCTCCAACTTAAACAATCAAACAAATTATATAATCCTGGTTCTTTAAAATTGTTCCAGATCCATTTTAATGTACAAGTTTATTTTTGTTATTTTTTGGTGTTTGAATGGGTAAGGAGAGAAAGATCGCTGGATTTTAGTAGTAAAGAGAGAAACATGTCATTAACATTAATTCAAGCAACCAAAATAAGGGATATTTGTGTTTATTTGATAAGGAGAGTTCATATTAGATGTTTTTGTACCTTAAAAATTCATGAAAAAACAAGTCTAAGCTTCAGTTGATTTTTTGTTTCGAATTGAGTTTGGTTTTTGGAGCGGGTTTTTTAGGTTTTTTAAGACCATGAATAGGTTTATTCATAGTTTTTAAACTCGGCCTGGTTTAAGGTCAGGGTTCTAAGTTTTGACCAAGTCACTAGGTCGTATGGGGCAATTTTGATTTTTTTTAAAAAAATTAAAACGACGTTGTTTTAGTAAAAATAAATAAATAAAAGTTAACGAGTCATAACTAGGGTTTTGATCGGGTCTTGCTAAGTCAACTGGGTCACCGAGTCACCTGGTCAGGTCAGTCACGTCACCTTGGGTTTTTACTTTCCTTAGTTTTTTTTTAAACTCGACTTGGTTCCAGTCTTGAGTTGGTCGATCCGAGATCAACTTGTCAGGCCGGGTCGGGTTTCAAAACTGTGGGTTTATCATAGTTTCTAAGTTGTTTTAGGTAAAAACACAGGTTGAAAAACATGCGACATGTCATTTGTTTTTTTTAAAGGGCAAACGATATATTGTCCATCCTAGTGTAGATTAAAAAAAGGCCTAGTTGTGTGGGCCATGATGAAATGGGCTTGGCGGGTTGGCTTAACCCTTTTCTTTTTTTTTTTATTTCAATTAAAAAAAACTTTATTATTTTTACATTAATACCTCTTCTCTTTTTTATTTTATTTAGAGAATTGTTTTTAAATAATGATGATTTTTTGGTTCTACGTTTAATTTTTGAAGAGATTTTTCCAAATTATCTATTTTTTTTATAAATCTTTTGTATAGATGAACAATGTTTTTTAGAATAAAAAATATTTATTGTTAGATAATATTTCTAATATATGTGGCCTCACATATTATTATTTTTTTAACTTAATCTATTTAATTAATTAATTAATTTCTATTATTGTTTGATTAAATAAAAGATATTTTAATAAAAAAATAGCAAACATAATCGGGTA
Source organism: Populus ilicifolia (assembly GCA_015708895.1). Taxonomy (NCBI): domain Eukaryota; kingdom Viridiplantae; phylum Streptophyta; class Magnoliopsida; order Malpighiales; family Salicaceae; genus Populus; species Populus ilicifolia. Next base: position 223,053 of record SRLM01000612.1, on the reverse strand, counting down.
AATATTTTATCCTATGAAATTAGATATCTTGATCTATATCTAGCTCTCAGTTTTTTAAGTTTTGTTTCTAGATGTTATTATTCATCTATTTATTTATTTATTTACGCATATATTTTTTAGTTTATTTGATTACATGTATGTATAAACTTTTTAATTTGTTAAATTTTTTAAACTATAAAAATACATTAAAAATATCTATATATATATATATTGGAAAATAAAACACATAACTAGTTGATGTATATTTACTGCAAATAGGTTGTTTACCCCCTACCAAATTTGTTAAAATCTTGTTATTAACTTGTAAAATCGTACAATTATATGAGTTAGTATATGTTATCGTGTTAAATTGATATGGTAAAATAAAATCATATAAAAATATTAAAATTAACTGAAAATATTTAAAATCATGTTTTTAAACCCTATCTTACATGTTTAAAAACACACACATAGAGAGCAATTTACAATATAGCAAGCTAATAACAACATCAAAATAAAAAAAAACTAGCATCTCCTACCACCTCTCTTTATCAATGTCCTTCTAGCTCTATTTTTCTAATCTAAACTTTCAATTTCCAAATTCAAAATAAATCATATCTGAAACATTTAAGTAAATTACCATATATTGTTCCATACTTCCATCTCTTCAATTTCCATCTCTTTGTAACTTATCAATTTCTGAATTCTATTTTTGTACAATCTACCTCTCTTTCCATCTTTCTAATTTTCATTTGGATGAAAAAGAATTATATCTATAAATTGTAACTTACTAGTAAGTGATTTATAACCTTGAAGGATTTTTTTCTAAATTAGTTTTATTAGTTGGAAACTAATTTGGGGGAGTTGAGGAGTCAAAGTAATAAGTGATCTTGATTTCTTATAATATGCATTATAATTTCTTCCCTTGCTCATTTTAATGACAAATAATTTTGTTAAATCTTAACAAAATTATATGGAAAAATCCTTTGCAATTAATTTGTGCAGTTCTATTGGTCTTCACAGAGCTTCTATTGTTTTTTTATGGAGTTACAACACGTCAACACTCATAAATTACTACTATTAAATGCTTTTCATTTGACAGTGCATATTCTACATTAATTTGTCCATCATGACTTCCTTTGTTTCAGCTATTCTATTTTTAAAAAAATCTTTTTTAGTCTTGCTTTGTTTAATTTCATGCATTTTCTAGCCTATATAGGCTGCTCCTTTATTTGTTAAGAAATTAAGAATAACTCATGCAAATCAATCTACTTTCTCTATTACTTGAATGCATATTGTGGATTAAAGGCTCTTGATAAGGGCAAAGAGATCCATACTATAGCTATTAAACTAGGCTTGAAAACTAATGTGTTCGTTGGTAATTCTCTTATAGTCATTTACACAAAGTGTGGAGATATAATTTTGTTGTTGTTGTCTTTAGAAACATTAATGAAAAGGATATTGTCTTGTAAAACTCAATTATTGTTGGAAGCGCACAACATGGTTTTGGCATGTTGGTGTTGATTTTCTTTAACCAAATGATACATATAGGGGTAGATCCAATTGAGATCATATTCACTAGTTTGCTTTTTGTTTATAGCCATTCTAGAATGTTATAGAAGTAAAGGTTCTTTTTCGAGCATATCAGTCAATATAAATCTAATGTATTGAAGCGTCAGTGCTATACTTATATAGTGGAGATTTTGGGAAGATGTGGAAAATTGGATGAAGTATAAGATATGGTTAGATATATGCCCTTAAAGTGAATTAAATTATATGACTTGTTTTGCTTAGTGCATGAAGGGTGCATTTTAATTTGGAGGTTGCTGAAAGAGCTGGAAAATACATTCTTGATCTATATAGATAATTGTAGTGTTGTCTATGTTTTATTATCTAATATATATGCATTTGCTAGTAGATGGACTGATGTCTCTAGAATAAGAATGAAGATGAAATAGAGAGGACTTGCGAAACAACCATGATCTAGTTAGGTAGCTTTAAGGGGAAAGAAACATGAGTTTCTCTGTATAGATAAATTCCAATCCTTAAGTGAGAGAATATATGAAAAGCTAGATTGTTTTGGAAAAAAGTTGAAGGAATTTAGTTATGTTTTTGATAAAAAAAAAATTTCTCTTAAGGATGATTAGAAGGAAGAGATATTGTCTTTTCACAATAAAAAGCTTGCTATTATGTTTGGGCTAGTTAGCACTGTGAAGGGTAGCAAAATAATAGTCATGAAGAATTTTATATACGTGGAAATTGTCATTCTATTATTAAGTTTATGTAAAATATTGTAGGATGTAAAATTATTATCAAAGATTTTGGCTATTTTCACCACTTCAAGAATAACATTTGTTGTTATAGTGATTATTGATAGCACTATTAGGTTTTTTTTCTTGGTAAATCTACTGGATTAATATGTTAATTTAAAATGCTTACAGATACATTAAAGCATCTTCATGATTACCAAAACAAACATTTTAAAGACATGATTACCAAAACAAACATTTTAGAGAGGAAGAAAATATAATTATATATATAAATTTTATAGCTCATATAGGCTATTTTTTTGAGTTAAATTATATGTAAATTTTGTATAAATTTTAATTTTAATTATATATTTTAAAATACTTGAATTATATATAAATTTTTATTTAAAGTATATATTTTAAAGTATTTGAACTATATAAATTTTTTTTATATAATTTTATGATTTAATTTTTATATATATATTTTTATGCCGTGTCAACAATACGACAACCTTGCTCCCTACCATGCACATTATTTATCCGCTACCTTTATGTTTAGGGTAGGATCCAGGGTGAGGGCTAATTTTGCAGCCGGAAATGTTGAGGACTTTATTTTGAAGGCTGCGTTTGGGCTAGGTTAAAAATGAGCTGTCGAGCTTTGCTCAGCCCGCAGCCTAACCTATTTCAATTAAATCCTACTACACCATTTTGTGGTCCCTAACTCCCTATGGGCTTTTTGCCTGCAGCCTGCAATTAAATCCTTTTGTCTTTTTAGTAGCTAAAAACGACAAAAAAAAAAGAAGACTGTTTTTAATTTAAAAAAACTCTTTCATGAGTTTTTTTAAATAAAAAAATAATAGCTTTGGATATTTTTAACGTTCTAGTTTCAGTGCTTGCGGCAGTACAGTTTACAGTATGCTAATTGCTACAGCAATTGCACATTTCACAGTGTTTATTTACTCTCTTAAGCTGCCAAGAGAACGGAAGGTAAAGTAAGGCCTTCCTTGTGATAATTTAACAAGAAAAAAAACAACAAGAATAAGTTATGGGAAGAATTTAAACCACTGAATCGTGGTTTTAGCATGGGATTCGTGAGCCTCAATCCTCCCCTCCAAGCTAGGAGTTGCAAAATCCTTTGCCCATGCATGAGGATGGCATCTCATTCCTTACTCCTCTCCCTCTACTCAGCATAAGAATTTTACTTTTTTAAAAAAAAAAAAAAAAATTACTTTTTTATTTATTTATTTTTATCCAGGAGGCGAGCAAGACCATCATCAATTAGCAAAAGAACACGTAAAACTATAATATATTTTAATTAACAGAACACTGTCGACCAAGACCTCAAACCGCACCGCAATCAGAGCAGACACGTGCGGTGTCTTGGAATTCAAATGATTTAGCGTCGAGGGAACTGCATTATTTGTGCGATCTCAAGAACGAATCCTGGGATTGAAGTTTTTCATTTCTTCTAGGCACCCCCCCAACCTGCAAAAAACATAAAAATGAAAACTTGACGGGCGAGTTCAGTTGTCCATACATTTATACATAGTCTGTCCCTGAAATGTCCCTGCCATGTATATATATTGTCTTCGCTGGATTCGAATTCTGTGCCTCATTGCGTTGCCTTCATCTGTTCATGTGCCCTTCTCTAATTGCATGTATTGATGATATCAATGCTTCTTCTGCTTCTTTTAATTTGAAATTCCATGTATATATTCCTGCATTAGTAGGAGGAGAAAAGGTTTTTTAATAAATTAAAAAGAATATTTTAGTGTGAAACCTTTTTATAGGATCGAAGTTCTCTTGTTTGGGTTCTTAAAGTAACAAGTTTGTGAATCAAAATCCAAAACTTCCTCTCCACATTAATGATCATGGGAGGCGCAGAAGCAATTTATGAAATGATTCCCTTGACCTTTGTCATTTTTAATTCGTAGAGTTTGAGTGCACAAAGTTCCAACTATCGTAATTTTAATGTATCCATAACTATTTAATGTTAAATTTTAACTTAAATTCAATTGATGTAGCTTTGGCGATTTCATGATAATATATAATAATCCATGATGTACATGATTGGGCCTAAAAAACCTTGAAAAATGCTCCATTCAACATACACGAGCACACCAATTTTATGGCTAACCCTGGGCGTCGCACTTGAGCTTATTTTTCATTTTTAATGGCTTTAGTCAACTTGCTTGAGTTAAACTTTTTTTTGAAGGTTTTTTATTTTAATATTTTATAATAATTTAATATATATTATTTTAAATAAAATATAATTTAAAATATTATAAAAATAAATTATACTTTAACATATTCTCTTCATAAAAGCAAGATTTATCGGTTATAAATACATCATAATATTTTAAACTCTAAGTATATAATCTCTTTATTTTTAATATTTTTTGTATGTATGTTTTCAGAGTCTATCTCTCTAAAATATCATTATATTTTATTATTTTAAAAAATATTTATATATTTAAGAGTATCTAAATCTATATTAAAAAAAACCTTTTATAAATATTAGTCACCTTGACCTAACAAACATTAGATACAAGCTACCAATCATTTTGTCCGGAGAAAATAGATCATATTGCTAGAATCAATAAATTAACCCCTTATATAACATATAAGTCTCACCTCTAAACTACTTAGATTTGTTTTAGACCTTATTATTGGTGTTATATGTGGGAACACTAATAAAAAAGTTATTAATTTCTAAAACTTGTTTATATTATTTTCAAATCATTTATTAACACATGACCAAGAGACATTTGGGCTAAGATATAGGACAAATGTACCTGTTACAACAAATACTTTTACCTAATCGGATCTTCAACAACTCATCAATTAAGCACAACTTCTCACTTAGGTCATGTTGACAACTCAAGGGCAGAATCAAATCTTGCCATCTTAAAAAATCTTTACACCTTCAACAATAAAATAATGTTCTAATACTACAACGACCTGACACTAAACACTCGTAGATGATTATACTATGCAGAGGAGACTGTATATAATGACATTTATAAGAGTTTTTTAAATGACCGTTCACACCATTGTGATATCCATTTATAAAATCGATACTCCAATTATACTCTCTTAATTATTATAAAATAGATACTAGTTACAATAACCATAATTCCATACCAAACTCTTTGGGTTTCCAAGAGCTAGCAAACAAAGGATTAAAAGATGGTCTGACACGAGCATAAAAGAATGGCTATTACCATTATTAATAGAGGAGTTCTTCCTTATTTAAACAAGTATTGAACATTTAACTTTCTAAACATTATATCTTCATAAAAGTAAATCTAAATGATTATAATCGTTTGACCAGTTTAAAAAAACATGTGCAAAATATATATGATAATTTAGAATAAATCATTCAAGATATTGAATCAACATATAAAATCATCTCCATAATATTTTGGGGTCTACATGTTTATAATAGCCAAACTCCATTGAAAAGATTGGTGATCTCAAATAAAGTAGATATAGAAGTTTAAAGACTTTGAAACAACTTAATAAAATAATAAATCAAATGAGTATAACGAAGAATGAGAGACCGACATGCTTATAAGATTAGTCATGATTATAGCAATAATACTAACATGAGTATGTGTGTGTCTTGCCACCATAACGATTATATGATTGCATCACTTGATAGGCCATGCCATGAATTTTTCATTAAAGATTTTGTGTCCTGTACATGATGCCAATGAAAATATAAGGTATATTGTAAGTTTTGTTTGGCTTGATCGATATTATATATATATATATTTAAATGATGATTTATTTATCAAGTCCCTAAAAATTACATATTAAGTTTTTAAATTAAAACAAATGGATTATTCATCATTGGATTAAAAGTTATTTAGTTACTAGTCAATTACTTAATCAGACACCTAAACTTTATGTTATTTTTTTTTCTAAAATTATTTAAATTAGCAGTGTTATTAGAACGATATATATGTTGTTGTCTAAAAGGTGCTTTTACTTTTCCCTGTTAAATTTTATCATTATTGGTTTTTTTAATACAAGTAATATTCTATATTAATATTACCATAAAACCTTATCTGCATCATTAACATATATTTTTTAAAATATATTTATACCTTTTATTTTATAAAAAATCAATTTCATCAGAGAATTCTAATAAATATTCATTATGTTTATATGTAATATCATAAAATTTAAATATAAAGGAACAAAAAAGTTTTCAGAAAGTTATTTTTGATGTGATATATAATGGAAAATTCGAGTCATATATAATGTGGTTATGTACTGTGTTAAAAAAATAAATAAAGTAAGTAAATGAATTTTTTCATGTACTCTTATCATTTGCTATGAATAGAATGAGCTTTACATTAAATTTTAAAACATAATTTATATTTTAATTGGTATTATGTAATCCAATTTAAATTCATAAGTTATGTTACATTACATGTTGATTAAATAATACATAATTTATATTTTAATTGGTATTATGTAATCCTATTTAAATTCATTTATGGTATGTGACATGATGATTAAATAAAATGTTATATGATTTTAGGTTATTTGTCTTCATGCCTCCATTTTGGCTTTAATTCTATCCTTTTAGCAGGATAAATGATTTCTTTATGTTGATCCATTTCAAGATTAATGTTAAGGGTTTATTAAGTTGTTAAACTATGAGTTTATCTAAAATAATATTATTTTAAATATTAAAAAAACTAAAACTAAGTTATTTTTGATAAAAATAATTTTTTTTGAAGTCAACTAGATTAAATCTCACCTGAAATTTCATTAAATCTATTAAGTCGTGATTTAATATATAAAATCCCTTGAATTTAATTGAGTTAATTTCCAAACTAGATTAAAAAGCTCACATTTAAATTAGGCTCTTAGTTTATTTGATTATAAGTGCATCCAATAAGTTTAATAATTATAAGTATTATTTTAAGTTTAATAATTACAAGTATTATTGTAAAATTTAGATTTACTTGCTTAGTTGATGGATTTAATCAACTCAAAATTTAAATTAAAAAATAATACTGACTACCTCAGTTAAAACCTGAGTTAACTTAATGGATTTGAGATGGATTCAGTCATCAATCCACTAACTCCTTTTATTTTGAATAAAAAAGTATTATTTTTTTTTTAATTTTAAAAATTAAAATACAATTTAAAATCTATCCTCCCAGTTTATGACAAGAGTCCAGCCGGTTTATTCCAAGTCAGAGTTTGAAATTATTAACATTGGACATTACACGTCCCACATGTCAAATCCCCACGTTCGTACAAGACGCGCGGGCGTGAACAAATTTCTAGCCGTTACCAAGGGAGGGAGAGTCCAAAAATTCCACGGCTCTTCCAGAATTTAACCTCGACAGGCAGGAAACCACCTCATTGACCCCTGTCTTTTTGCCACGTTTCTGTAACTGCTGTTCATTCCCTAACTTGTGGCGTCTCCCTTGAGGATTATTGTAATGTTAAATAGCGACATATCATATTGCAGAAATTCTGCATTTTCTGTCTCTGATATAATTACCGTTTTTAATGCAAAACTTCTTTTTCTTTTTTGGATTAAAAAATAAAGGGTTTTTTTTTTATTTGATCACTGTAAAAAACACTTAATACATGGTTTAAGAATTCTCAAAACACGGGTTTAGGAATCTTAGATATGCTGATTGACATTTTAATCTTATATTGCCATTTATGATTCTCATGATTACTTGTTAGCAAACAAGTCAAAAACTGATTGCTTATTGCTAATTTGATTGAAAGGGTGGGAATTGAGTATTTCCATTATTGCTCCATGCGACAAGGAAATATTTCATAATATTTTTTAAAGGGTATTTGCCACTTGAAAAGTATTTTTAAGTTAATTTTTTTTAAAAAATTAATATATTTTTAATATTTTTAAATTATTTTAATATGCTAATCTTAAAAATATATTTTTTAAAAAATATTATTTATATATTTTCTTAAATAAAATATAATTTGAAAAGCAATCACAACCGTACTTCCAAATATGCTTTTAAATTTTTAGATAACTTTTAATAATCTATTTGACTATATACGATTCATCTTGTTTTAAATTAATATTTTTAAATTATATTAACATGTTAATATTAAAAATAATTTTTTTAAAATAAAAAATATATTATTTTAATATATTTTTAAATAAAAATACTTTAAAAAATAACTAGAATCATAAGCTCTCTTTATTTATTTATAAGGTTATTTCTCGTAGTCGAAGAAAAAGTAAAATTTATTTATGATATTTTTTATTTATAATATTAAAAATAAATATTTTTTAAAAATATTTTAATACAATTAAAAATAAAAAACCTTTAAAAACCAACGTTACTGGAAACTACCTAAATCGTACTTGCCTCCTCTCTATCCTTCTCTATGGTCTCCACCACTCTCACATTGCAATAAAGTAATGACGGAAAAGCGCATAAGGAAAGTAGTTTACTTCTGTCATGAGTGAATGTTTCTTTGCTTCTTTGGCACCCATTAGGGCCATTTTCTCTCTCTCTCTCTACTTTTTAGGTTTTTTCAATCCATTCCATAACATAACTGATCTGCCAAGCAAAGAGGCTCACAAACAGTATAAGCATGGCCATAGGTCTGTTACATTTGCTATGAATGTTCCTTGCAAATCAAAACTCCTCTGTCTTACCATACGACTCTGTATTTTTTCCTTCTATATCTATATCAGCTTAGTATCAGGGACACCAACCAAACCAAACCCAGTATCCAAAATCTTTTCTTGCGGCAAATGTCTAAGAACTCATCTTATCGGGAGAATGAAACAATGCAATTATTTGAGAACTTCAAGAAATTCAAACGCTTTCAATTGAGATTCTTTGAGCCATCTTTAGGTGTTCTTGGATTCTTTTTTGTTACAGTTTGTGTTATTTTTTGCTTCTTTTACTTAGATTACAGGGCTGCTATTGTTAAAGAGTTTATTGTTCCGGGCAAGTCAGAGACGTTTATGTGGTTGCAGTTAAATGGGTCAGGAAAAAATAAACGAGTAGAGTTTTTGGAGGAAGAGGGTAATGAATGTGATCTGTTTGATGGAGATTGGGTGTGGGATGAGAAGTATCCATTGTACCAGTCTAAAGATTGTAGCTTTCTTGATCAAGGGTTTAGGTGTACTGAGAATGGCAGGCCTGATTTGTTCTACACCAAATGGAGATGGCAACCCAAGCACTGCAACTTGCCCAGGTTCTCCTTTAGAAAAAATAAAATCCTTTTAACATCCTTGTTAATGTCAGAAGTTTAAGATTGCATTTTATTAGTAGTTCATTCGTGTCTGACAATGACAACGTTGCCCCCGTTTTCGTATGGAAATTATCTTTCAAATGCATATATATATGCTAGCAAACAGCAACGGATTAGATTTGTGATATTCCAACGATACCCTGATTTGTTGAAAGATATTGTCCTGTTCTTTGGTTGATAAGCCTTGTCCGGTGCAGATAAGGAAGCCTTTACACGACGAAGACAAATGAATTTTGCTCCTTTCTATGTCTCGTTTTCACTTGGAAAATGTGTTTGTGAAACTTAGAAGGACGAAATTTTTGGGAAGATTCTCGTTGCAGATGATATGAAAACCAAGAGTGTTTTGTTTATAAGATATCAGATTTTACTAAAGACTTCTAAGTTTCTTGCATGATAATTCTCTGTTTCACTCAATCACATAAGTTTCCTTTTCTCACGGGGACACACATAATCCAACTGTTGTATTTACATATGAGTCACACTTGTTATACTCTTTTTATGTTTTTATTTTTTATTTTTATGAAGAGTATGAAAGCATTTCTTTTCTCTTTGATTTATGTAGATTTGATGCAAAAATGATGTTGGAGAAACTACGAAACAAACGATTAGTGTTTGCTGGAGATTCTATTGGAAGGAATCAGTGGGAGTCCCTCCTATGCATGTTGTCTTCTGCAATTCCAAATGAGGATTCCATCTATGAAGTGAACGGCAGTCCAATTACAAAGCATAAAGGATTCTTGATATTCAAGTTTAAGGATTATAATTGCACAGTGGAGTATTACAGGTCTCCCTTTCTTGTATTGCAGAGCCGGCCTCCGGCTGGGTCTCCACGGAAGGTTAGGTTGACCCTTAAATTGGATCGAATGGATTGGAACTCTGTCAAATGGAGATCTGCTGATGTGTTGGTCCTCAACATGGGCCACTGGTGGAATTATGAGAAAACTATAAGAGGGTAAATTAATTAAGCCTTCCATTCTTGTAGGGCTACATTATCTTCCATCTATAATTCTATTTTCGCAGTATGAGTTTCTGCTAAGATGGTTTTGATGATTGTAGAACTTTTTCGTAGGGGGGTTTTGCATGATAATATGGCATCATGCTTTTGTGAAAAATTTCAGGACAGGCTGAAAACAATTGTTAAATTGGAGGTCAAAACAATCTTCCTGTAACTGACTTTGAGCAGTTTATGTTAGGAAGAAAGTGAAAACCAATGATCTAGAGTTTAAAGTGACTATTGAAAAAGGCATGACTCAAGAATTGATATATTTGTTGCTGTGGGCAGGGAATTTCCTAGTGATACATTTGATGGTTTCTGTGTTACTCTGGACTGGCTTAAGTTTTAACTCATTCCCGTGACCTTGATGCTTTTTATTGTTGGATTACTTGTCTTTGTTTCTACCTCCTGTTTCCATGTAAATTATTGTGGTGCAAACTTATGTTAACCAAGCATGGTGACTTTGAATTGCTGCAGGAGGCGCCAATAAGTTTGTTTCTTCCAAGGCCAATATGGGTAGTGCAAATGATGTGAGACTAGAAGTAGTGTTTTGAACGATGGATGGCTGTAACTTTTTTTTTTTTCCACATGTGCATCAGTCTCGTCTACCTTTCCTTTCGATTGAATAGAGATATTTTCTGATAGCCTTCATTCATGCATGTGTTCTTTTCAAACAGTACAACGCAATGGACCTCACAATTTGTCATTTTTAGTCAGATTGTGATAAGATTTGCTTTTATGTTCAATCGAGGCATAGTGGATGTGACCTTTTGGATTTAAGCTTTTGCATTTTTAACTGAAAAAAGTTGCTTGAAGGACAAGGCTAATTGATTGACTAAAAGAAATTGCAGAGGTGGTGCATGTTCTTTGAAATTATGTGTTTTATTTTGGAACATGGGAAATTAATGTTGCTTCTCCAATTTATTTGCCTAGGGGTTCTTACTTTCAAGAAGGGGGTGACGTGAAACTGGAAATGGGGGTCGAAGATGCTTATAGGAAGTCAATAGAGACTGTGGTGAACTGGATACAGCTCGAAGTGAACGCAAGCAAGACCCAAGTCTTTTTTCGTACTTTTGCCCCTGTGCACTTCAGGTTTGTTTAACGTGTTTCACTACTTCAACTGGTATTCTACACTTGCTTTTTTATTCTTGTTTTGGTGTATAATGTGTACATGATGGGAAGTTTTGGCATGATTCTGTATGGTTTGAAACAACTCATCCCAGTTCTTGAGCAACGCCTTTGTTTGTTCATCTATACACTCTCTAGGGGTTCATATGCTAAATTTTAAGATCTCATAGTTGAAGTTTCCCTTTCAAAGGCCTAGCAAAGTGAATCTGCTTCATGCTTACTTGGGCACAAGTTTATCCTTGAAGTCTTACAGTATGTTGTTTTCGATGAGGGTTTTTTTTTTTTTTTGTTACTTTAACTTGTTCTTATTAAATAGCTGCCTAGATTCGTATGATTTCATCATCATCATTTCTTGTTTGTGGTCCCTGTGATTGTTGAGAAGGCCTATTTTACACCTACATTTCAGAGGTGGAGATTGGAGGACAGGTGGGAACTGTCACTTGGAGACATTACCAGAGTTAGGCTCGTCAATGGTGCCATCCGAAACATGGACCCAATTCAAGATAGTAACTGATGTCTTCTCAGCTTATTCAAACCAAGCAGCAGAATTTAGCATATTGAACGTGACCGGTATGACTGCAAGAAGAAAAGATGGGCATTCTTCTCTATACTATATGGGTTCCAACCCTGCACCACTGCATAGGCAGGACTGCAGCCACTGGTGCCTGCCTGGAGTCCCCGACTCATGGAACGAGTTACTCTATGCACTATTCCTCAAGCATGGAGCCAAGCAGACTTTTAACCTGTCATCATCTAGGGCACAAGTTTGATTAGGAAAGCCTCTTTTTTACGAGTCAATGTGAAGACAGGACTTAAATGCATAGAAATGACTCTTGACTTCCAGACAAAGAATAAAGGGACATGAATACCGAATTTTGACGTAGTTTTGTATTGTTGACGTTAAGAGGAAGATTATAAATACGAGGCAAGTGGATGTGCAAAGGGTTTTTGGGAATAACTTTAGGAAAAAATGTAGATAATATTTATTCATTGGATTTTTAATGTAATTAATCAAGTGGTGTAATTCATTGGAGCAATGTAATTGGCAATTTTTTATTTTTTATTTCCATTTGCCAAATACTGGCATAAACAAACTTGTAGTTCCTTGGATTAGTAAAGCTGTGGCTTGAGCCGTTCTTTTAGGGCTTCCTTCTGCATTAAAGTGCCAGAGCAAGCAGCTCTCCTCCCATTTTGCACAGGTTAGCTTGGCCTGGAAATGCTCCCAACTTTTAACTAGCTCAGGAAAAAGGTCTCATTGTCACCTTCATTTTAAGGGCACTTGTTATTGTGAAGATTTTGATTGTGGGATCTTGTTAGGAACATCTGGCTGCTTCTAAAGCCAATTTGGTTTTAGACATTAATGTTGTCACGGCACTTAGGATTGAGAAGGAATCTGGTTTGCATCCGGCTATGCTTATACTTCTATAAGGTGTGGGATGCTACTGTTCACCTACAGCATTGCATTACATTTTTTTTTGTTATTTTTTTTAAAAGAATTTTGTTTATTTTATTTTTTTTAATATTAAGAGGAGTGTAAATTAAGTTTCATGATTTATTTCTTTTTATTTTGACATTTTATAAGATTAAAGTGGTTTGTTGGTTTATTAGGGTAATTAAAGTTGTCTTAGTTTACAGGTTTGATAGAATGTCTTTGTTTTTTTAATTAAACTTGAATTTGTTATTATCTATTTTTTTATATAATTAAAAAAATAATTGAGAATAAAATTCATGTCATTAAACTTTATAAAGTACATGGGTCTGCCCACAGGTTTGACTAGTTGACATAATAATTTACGAGTCTAGTGAGTTTATGTAACAACCCGGCTTTTCAAGCCCCAAAACAACAGAATTTTTTTTTCTTTGACACACATCGTGTCGGTAAATTGCGAACCTATTTTCCTCACATCATCAAAATGCAATCCATACATCAACTACATTCAACATTTCATTTAAAAGGGAAATTTACATAAACACATAATATTATTTTTGCATGCTTAGAAGTTCATATTATAATATTACATCCATAGACATGAGTTTGCATTCCTATCCTACTAATAGTCACCACAAATTTAAACAAAAGGGTTCAATAAAAGTTATACGTTTAACACATTGATCCATACAAAATACATCGTGAGTTAGGAAGCAACTACATGATTCTTTGCAAAAGTAGGTTCCTGTGTATCGGGTTTCCTAGGCATCTCGTTGATGTGATGTCCCTATTGCAGTGCAAAATATTTAAGAGAATGCAATTGCTTATTAGTAATAATGATAATTAAATGATTTAGCAGGAAAAATAAAACATTAACATTATTCCATAGTTGATGGATGATATTTGTAGTTTCTTCATGTACATAGTATACACAATTTATAGTACATATAGTTGCACCAATTCTTGTAATCAACCAAAATCTTTAAATCCAGTTATCCTCTCGAGGTATCATTTGTTGAGATTAACCGTTCACTCACCCCGATCATCCACTTTGGATGCCTTTAGCTGAAGCTAATCAATCACTTGTCCCGGTCATCTATTCGGATGCCATTAGCCAAGGCTAATCATTCCTTTATCCTGGCCATCCATTCGGATGCCATTAGCCGAGGCTAATTATTCTTTTGACAACATTTAACATTTGACAATCTGTTATCTATTCTAACCCAATATGGTAACATTCATGTTAAAGTATCACATTATTTAACGTATGAAAAAGGAAAGTGAAAGTCACCTACCTGCTCCACCTGTGGTTTGTTCTTGTCTTGACGATGGTCCGATCCCGACCGCACCACCTAAGACAACAATGGTCACAATTCAGTACATTTGTATTTTTGAATCACATTTATTACCACACTTATTTCAAAAGTTCATATATTCACATTCAAGTGTTCCACATTTTACACCATCATACCATGAAATTGTTACTAACATTTAAGTCATTTTTGCCTAGGAGGCTTATTGTAGAAATCGGCAACGAGAACTGGTTCGCTGCAGGCTGCCAAATTCAGCAGTGAGAATTGGTTTGCTACAGGCTGCCAGTTCGGCAGCGACAACTGTTTCGCTGCCAGCAGCCAGTTCGGCAGCAAAACTGTTTTGCTGTTGGCGTCACTGTTCCGGTAGCAGATGCTAAATCTTAGGGGACAACTCAGTTTTGGCAGCGAATCACAATTTCGCTGCAACCAACTCAACTTCGGTGGAGAATCACAAATTCACTGTAGAACATGAAACTCGACAACGAATGTTAATTGGCTACAGACAACTTAACTTCAGCAGCAATTCACTGCCGTCGACAGCAATTCACTACAGCCGACACAGTTTCGGCAGTGAATCGCAGTTTTGTTGCGAAACATAAATTCGGCAGCGAATACTTATTTGCTGCAACCATCACATTTTCGGCAGCGAATCGAAATTTGCTGCAGAACACACAATGCTGCAGCGAATGCTGAATCACTGCAGAAGACTCGGTTTCGACAACGAATGCTAATTCGCTGCGGCCGACACATTTTTGGTAGCAAATCAAAATCTCGCTGCAAAACACCCAATTCAGCAGCGAATTCTAATTCGCTGCAACTGACTCAATTTAGGCAGCGAATACTTATTCGCTGCAGCCGTCACATTTTCGGTAGCGACTCAAAATTTGCTGCAGAACACACAATTCTGTAGCGAATGCTGATTCGCTGTAGAAGACTCGGTTTCGGCAGTGAATGCTAATTCGCTGCGGCCGACATATTTTTGGCAGCAAATCAAAATCTCGCTGCAAAACACCCAATTCGGCAGCGAATTCTAATTCACTGCAGCTGACTCAATTTCGGCAGCGAATACTTATTCGCTGCAGCCGTCACATTTTCGGCAGCGACTCGAAATTTGCTGCAGAACACACAATTCTGCAGCGAATGCTGATTCGCTGCAGAAGACTCGATTTCGGCAGCGAATGCTAATTCGCTGCGGTTGACACATTTTTGGCAGCAAATCAAAATCTCGCTGTCAAACACCTAATTCGGCAGCGAATTCTAATTTGCTGCAGCTGACTCAATTTCAGCAGCGAACACTTATTCGCTGCAGCTGTCACATTTTCGGCAACGACTCGAAATTTGCAGCAGAACGCACAATTCTGCAACGAATGCTGATTCGCTGCAAAAGACTCAATTTCGGCAGCGAATACTAATTCGCTGCAGCCGATACAGTTTCGGCAGCGAGTTGAAATTTCGCTGCAGAAGACACACATTAAAAACCATCAATTACAACATATATCTTTCAATCATTCCAGCAGAATACACACATTGAAACTATCCATTCCAGCACATAATCCTTCAGTCAATCCAAGCAAAACACACACATTGCATGCCAGCCAACCCCATAGTTAAAGTCGGCCCTCTACTATGATTTGTTGTTTCTATTTTATTCATTTTTCTTTACTAGATGTTTTGAAATTGGCCTCATTTCATTTCTGTTTTCTTTATCCTCTTAGTAAATTTCTGTTTTCTTCACAGCTAGCTTAGGTCATAGTTCAATTTTCTTAGGGTTTTTCTTCTTCATTTCCGGTTCTAAATCTTAAGGAGAAGAGGAAGGAAGTTTCATGACCCATACCTTACGAATCTAGCTAGATTTGAGGAAGGTTTGACAATGTTCTTCCTCCTCTCCTGCTGGTTTTCTTCCTTCTTCTTCCTTTCACGTTGGTTCCCTTCTCCTCTCTCTCTAGGTGGCTGTCCAATCTTCTCTCAAGGTCTTCTTTCTCTCCCTCACACGTTCATAAGGCTTAGGTTTCTGTTGGGGAGGAGAAAGGGAGAGTAACAAGCAGCTGGACATACAGCTGCAGCAACTTTGATAAAAGTTAGGGTTACCTTCTCTCTCCTCCTTATATTTATACTCCCTATTAAATGAGGTGAGTGTTTGGGGGTGGGTTTAGATGTGTTCTTATCCTTGTTTTGATCTATCTAAAACCAGTTTTACCCCTCCCTCTCAGCTCCTTAAGAAAATTATTATTATTTTATTTTTTAAGATGAAAACTACATCGCTGCCGATGCAGAAATTGGCAGCGAAAACTGCTTTGCTGCAGATGCAAAAATCAGCAACGGAAACTATGTCACTACTGATCGAGAAATCGGCAGCGAAAACTGCATCGCTGCAGATGTAGAAATTGGCAGCAGAAATTGTGTCACTGCTGATCGAGAAATCGACAGTGAAAACTGCTTCGCTACGGATGCAGAAATTGACAGCGAAAACTGCGTCGCTGCCGATCGAGAAATCGGCAGCGAAAACTACTTCATCAGTTCTGTTTATATATATATATATATATATATATTTCTTTTGGGTGTTTACAATTTAAATTTTTTTCTTTTTAATTTCATCTATAAATATTGGGTTAATTAAGAATTCATTTTCATAATTGATTTTGTTTTGCTTTCTAAAAGTTTATGTGGTTTCAAAAAAAATATTTTGGTATTGGGTTGATGTTTGATTTTATAATTATCTATTTTTGTTATTATATAGTTAAATAAAAAATATTAAAAAACAAATTATAATCTTAATGAAGTCCATAATCTGGCTCATAAGTTTGGCATGCTAGCTTAGGTTAGCAAATTCATAAGTTTTATAAATTTACCCATTGAGTAGATTTTTTTTTTGTTTTTGGTTATTTATTTATTTTTAATTATTTATTTATTTTATCCTTTAAATTGGACTGGTCATGAAATAAATTGCATGGTTTATTTTTGTTTGTTTTCTATTGGATTATCATAATCTCAAATAAATATCTATTTTAGGGTTGATGTTCAATTTTGCGAGCATCTGTTTTTATTATATAATTAAAAAACAAAACAAGGTTATTAAACTCAATAAAGTCCTTTACCTAGATCATGGGGAACAAAGTTGATCCAATATGTTATTGTCTTAATAATTTCTTTTTAAAAAATTGATCATCTTGAAGTGTTTTTTAAGCTAAGTCATATGTTTACCAATCATTCAGATTTTTTTTAGATCCAAAAAATCACTTGATTTAAGTTGAGTTAGTTTCAATGCGATTTAATTAGAAACTTGAGTAAGATCTGGTTAAGACAGACAATTTTATGATTGATTCACTTGATTGGGTTTAATGATACTATCAAAAAAACTCTACAGGCTCTCAACAATTTTTTACATTTAAAAAAAATTGATATGGTCATGGCAGAATGTTGGTTAATAGACTAGTTGTAATTATATCAATTTAATTATGTATAGCTATAATGTATTGACATGATTAAAAGATTGATATCTTATCCAAAATGCAGGAGTGTCAAAGTAATAAATAATTCAGTAAGATCGTGGTCGAACCACATGGAGGCGAATTATATAAAATTATAAATAACAAATGAAAAGGAGTTGAAGAGAACTTTTGAGATATGATATTAATGTGAGTATTAATCAAAGATAAAATCAATTGTTAAGGTTAGAAGATTCAATAATAGTATTCAATATAAGTATAATATAAACTCTTTTTTATTAATTAATAGAAAACCACATATAAATGAGGTTCCAATCAAATGATTTATCCTTAATAGTTCATTATAAATTTTTAACATGATTATATTAATTATCTTATTTTAGTAACACTATATTTTTAAATATTGTTAGAAATTTATGATGTTAACTTATGTTAACAACAAATAAAGTTCCTTTCATAGCACAAGTGTTGATTATATCATACAATAGACTATGAAAATGCTAAGTATTTGTTGTACCAAAGGTTATACAACACAAGTCTAAATTAATCATTTAATAAGTAAGTTATTAAGAATTAGTAAGATAAAAAGATAATACATGTTAATAACAAAATTTATTAAATATAAACATTGAAGTCCATATTGAGTTTATAATATAGGTATTCTAACACTATTAGTGAAATATTTTCATCTTGACATAATAAACTTAGATAAACATTGTAAAGAAGAGAAACATAAATAAATTAGATAAAAACAAAGTTATAATTAAAAGCATAAGCAAGAGATTAATAAAAACACAACTTAAACATTACAAAAATATAAGGAAAAAAAACAAGAGCGTGATCTTGATTTGAAAACCAAGATGTCTAAATATATGATAAATACCTTTTTTATATGTTAAAATTTTGAACTATTGATTTGATGATTAATTATTGAGTGGGTGACCACCTTTTAACTTGATAATAACCATTATTTTATTTTTTGAACAAAACATCATTACTAATATCATAATTTGAACAAATAGTCATTATAAAAGTTATGTAAATTTGTCTTAGTTTTCCAACAAAACAAAAATGAGCTTATTTGGACGTCTAAAACTCGAGATATGTGTTGAACACTGAATAATATATGAACTACATGACAAATTTTGACTTCTTTTTTGTTACTACAATTTGAACTTGAAAACGACCATTTTGAATCTTATACTCTTCATGAAAGTTTTAAACTTATATCTTATATTTCTATCCATATAAATCAGATCTAAATCCATGTTCTACAGCTCTAGTTATAATTCAATAATCAAATGATGTTTCAATTTGAATTAAACCAATATCTCTTTTTTAAGCTTAGCCCTCTCTTTATTATTTCATTTTTAATAGTTAAATACATCAATCAATCCTTTAAATTGTGAGATATGCCTACATTTAAAATAAACATTTATCATAAATTAAAGATATTTTATGTTATCAAACTTGTTATTATAAAACATGCTTAAGTTGTGAAATTTAATGATACTTTAAGTGCAATATAATAATATAAAACCTTGATAAAAATATATTTTTAAATACTACTCATGTAGTTGAGTCAAACCTTTTTTTCTTTGAAAAACTATTCAATATAGTCAATAACCTCTTCTTTTTTTTTTTTTAATTTTGTACATTATGTTAAAATGATTTTAAACCTCATAATTTTTATTCTTTTTACACGCTATAATGCATTCATGATATCAAAAAATGTTCTGTTATTAAATTGATATTCAATATTGTAAAATAGAGTTTAACTAGATTTATAGGTGCGTTTTATGCCACATGCTGAAACATTTTTATTTTTTGGTTTAAAAAAATATTCAGACAATGTAAGTATTTTTTTTTAAAGTAAAAAATAATAATAATGCAGGGTATAGACCCGACTGAGTAAAAAAAAGTATAATCTAATCATATAATAAAAGAAAAGATAATGATGGTTAATAGACTAATTTAAATAAAAATGAATCATCAAGACTTAAAAAAAATAGTTAATGAAACGAAAAAGATGATGAGGTTAGGATTCCATTCAATCACATTAAAAAAATAAAGAAAAAAAAATCTAAAACAAGAAAAGGATAAAAAAAGCCTGATTTGAGACAACCTAAGGGAGCACGATAAATATCCAAGCGAGATCATAAAATCAGAATAAGCTACTAAAAAAAAAATCAAGTTCAATCCTAAACAAATTAAACACAAATGGATAAAATTGAAAAGAAAAATAAATTTAAAAAAAATTAAAAAAACAAAGAGTAAATTGGGCAAGCTAACCAAACTTTGCAACTCAGTATATACAAATATGATAACTTAAAAAAAGGCAAACAAAAAAGGATTACAAAATTTAATTCTAAAGCAAACTAATATTGAAGAATAAAATATAATAAATATTTAATTACAAAAAAATTCTAAAAAAAACTTAAGTCAAGCTAAGCTCACTCATTGAACTTACAGTTTAAGTGATAAAACAAAGATAAATAAATAAAAAAAAATTGAAGACTATCATGAAGCCCAATATAAAAAAACTCCAAATTTGAAGAATGACATTTTAAAAAAATAAAATTCTCAACCAATTTAATATTCAAAGATGAAATTGAAAAGCAAGATATCAATTTAAAAAATATCTCAAAGTAAATTCAACGAATAATAACAAATAAAAATAACATAGCCCAACATGAGCTTAAAAAAAAAGAGAAAAAAATATCAAATTTAAAAATTGCCAATATGAAAAAAATAGCACTAAAAAAATTAATGAAAAAATTTGATGGGAGAAAAAATTTAAGGAGGATGAAATTGTAAAAAAAAATCAATTTAACAAACTTTCTCAAATAAAACAAATATCAATCAAAAGAATAGGATGCAAATTTAAAATATTAAAAATTATAAGGGGATGAAATAAAAAAATATAATTTTATAAATTATTTTTAAAATAATAAATAGTAATGAAAAGAACATGGATGAAATTTGAAAAATTTACAAATTTAAAGGAAGCTTTGAATTTTAGGAGGGAGATGCAAAAATTGGGGAGGAGAGTGAAAAGCATGAGAAAAAACAAAAAGACCATTGGTGTTAAACTAGATAGGTGTTGATCAGACACATTACCTCATGAAAAAAGGAATGTCAAGATGTTGAGATGCAAAAATTGAGGAGGAGAGTGAACAGAATGGGAAAAAAATTAAAAGGTTATTGGTGTTAAACTAGACAGGTGTTGGACACATACATTGCCTCATCAAAAAAGAATATCATGATGATTTAAATACTATAATAAACATTAGTTTTTGATCTTTGAACAATTTAGTACTAGCTGCTTGAAAGGTGTGGGAGTCACTCTCTTGACAACACATGCTATATGTATATTAACATGTTTTTTTAATAATAATTGATATTTGACTAAATATAAAAATATCTTTAATTCAACTTTATAGTAAAAAAAACATGATGAAAATATGAAAAAACTCCTGAAATATAATTTAGTAGATTTTTTCTTTTAAGGGTAGCTAATTATTGTTAATGTGCTAAAAATTAAAAAGATTAAAATTATCTTGAATAATAGTTTTAATTTTTTTTGTTTTGTTTTATAACCAAGGAAGTAATTTTACTATGTAAATAAGTAAAAAAACTATTCTAGTCCCACATAATTTGAAAATGATAATTGAATCCAGCTAAAAGATTATTTTGCCTTTGATTATTTGTTCAAAGGTTTTATGATTGAAAAATAAATTTTTTATTATACCATAATAATTAATAATGTTTCTGTGAGTGGATGTATAATTTCCTTAAAAGATTTAGTTTTTTTATTAATTTTTTTAATTAAAAAAATTAAAATAATAAAAATCAGATTTAACATTAAAACAAAAAACAACTCATTTTGCTTTTCTAGTATTCATGTGATATGAAAAACTTCAATTTAGTTCTTGAAATTTTCACTTTTTTATTTTTAATCCCTATTTTTCGAGGGTTTTGCATAAACGTTTTTTTTTTTTTTTAACATTTCAGTTTTTGAAATTTTGGTGTGCAAAGAAAACCGTTGGACAAGGAGAGAGTAAAGAGAAAGCATTCGATTGGCCATATTTTGGACGCCAAAAATACCAATCTTGATGATAATAGTTTTGTCTCGGAGAGTAAAGGCTTCGATGATAATATTTATTGATTTGTGTATAAATATAAATTAACTTAATATACATGATGTTTTAAATAATTTGTGTAATAAGATTTTTTTATATATTTTTTTATATTTATTTTTGTCATGTATTTTTTTTTATTAAGTGCATAAAAATAATTGTTTCGAGATTTTTTTTATTTTTTTAACTGAAACTTATTTTCACAAACATAATATTTTTTGTTAAAATAAAAAAATTAGGTTTCTAATTAAAAAATACATTTTTCCTTTTCATTTCAAACCACTACAGTTTCTGACTTTTTTTTTTCTTTTTATTCACCTAACTATGCTACAAATAAAAATTATTTTATTGTAAGAAAAAAGAATTACATGAATCAAGAAACTTTAATTTTAAAGAAAAAATATTTTTTTATTTATAACCTTATTCTTTTTTTCAAAAAAAAAAATCATTTTTATCATTGTACAATAAAAAATTGAATTCCAAAAAATTCTTAGTTGCAATGTAGAGCAATCATGCTAGTTAACCAAAAAACCTAAATCTCCTAAGGCAATTACTATGTATTTATTGTAATAGTTTAATTTCAAATTTATTCTGTGAAAAAGAAAGGCAATGTGCTAAGATTTCACAATAAAATTATCTTTTTATCATTACAAAATTATCTTTTTAAGATTATATAGGGTTAGATTGATAATTTTATTTTTTTTATATAGTAAAATTACTTATTTAACCCTAAAATAAAATAATTTAATATCTCTATTTAGGGATATTTTTGTATTTTTATTTTTTCTATAATCATATAATTATTTTGATAACCTTAAAAATAAAACCAATCAAACTCTCCCATAATAACTTTTTTCAACATTTTACATTTTTTTTTGTATTTTTCAAGGGTATCCAGAGCATTGTTGTAAATTAAATTTATTAAATATAATTATAAAAAACTTCTTGATGTGTACACTACATGCTTTAGTGCATTGGATAACCCCCACATAATTGAGCAGTATATAGGGCTTGTCCGACCATTAAACATTGCATTTGAAAAATATCAGTACTTTGAAATAGAAAAAATAGCATATATATCAAGATTTGTAGCAGTTTGACACTAACAACCATTTTTTTCCTTTTCTTCTCTCTCCTTCACTTAGATTCTTGTGCCAACCCCTTAAAAATTCAAGAGCAACTCTTTAATTTCTCAGTTGTTTAAATTTAATCTATTTTTTTATTATAATTTTTTTATCTTGAATAATTTATTAAATTTAATTTTTATTTTTTGTTGTTATTTTTATTTTTGGAATCATTTTTTCAATTGATTTTGTTTTATGATTTCACCCTTTTTTGTTTTTTCCCCTATCAAATTTAACCCCTCTTCTTTTAATTGTCAATTTTTTAGCCTTAACAAGTTTTTATTTTAAATCACAAATGATTTTATTTTACAAATTCACCCTCTCTTTTTTTTTTATCAAATTTAATCCATATTTTTTTATTGTCATTTTTTTTTACTTTGATAAGTTTAAAAATTAGTTCATAATAAACTAAACTTTTTGATTGAAACTGGATTCATAATAAAATTTGATCAAGTTTAGAATATTTATCTAGTATTTTTTTGTTTTTACAAGTATTTTTTTAATTTTATGATTTTTTTATCTTTAAAATTTCGTCTCCAATCATTTAATTGCTGTTTATTTTATTTTACAATATTTTTTTTAGAATTGAATCATTCTTGGGTTTTTTCAATTAAATTTTATCCGAACTAGTTTTAATTGAATTGGTTAAGAGTTAGATTTTTTAATTTGGTTAAAGATTTTAAAGGTTATAACCTTTAGGGATTATACTAAGTTTAAAAAGTTTATCGAGTTTGTGTATTTTTTCTCTCTAAATTTATATTGTTTTTCTTTTTATTTTGTTATTTTTTATGTTTTGATTTTTTAGGTTAGCCCTATATAATTTTTTTTCTATTTTATTTTTATTTTTTTAATATATAAATAATTTATCAAATTATAAATATTTTTCAATTTTACCACTATTAATTTGTGTTTTGTTTTTATTAGGTTAGTCCTCTACAATTTCTTTCTATTTTCTTTTTATTATTTTTTAATTTATAAATAATTTATTAAATTACAAATATTTTTTAATTTTATTTGAATAATTTTTTAAATTTGTCAAATTTAGTCAATTTTTTATTACAATTTATTTTTTTGGAATGTTTTTTTTTTCTTTTCAAATTTTAACATCAATACAGTCAAGCGTAAAAATCAAGCTAGGCCATTAGCCTACACGCCCTTAAAATCAGAAGATTGATTTGACCTTCTGCTACTGCAACTTCGTAGAGAGTTAGATTAGAAAGACAATGGCAGAGTCTAGAGTCCAACAGAGCCGATCAAGAGACCTTGACAAGCTGCTTCTCAGACCCGGCAATCTCGTAGCTCCCACCTTCGAACCCGGTGCTCAAGTAAATTGTTTTTTTCTCGGGGAATTTAACAAACAGGTGGTGCGCAATAATTCTTAACTGTTTGTTTTCTTTAATTCTTGTAGTTGAGAGATGATCTTCAAGAGTATGCAAGAATATTGGTAATTGGGGCAGGCGGTTTGGGCTGTGAGTTGCTAAAGGACTTAGCTTTATCAGGTTTTAAGAATCTGGAGGTCATTGATATGGACCGTATCGAGGTTACTAATCTCAATCGCCAGTTTCTCTTCAGGTTTTCGTTTTTTCAATCCTAACCCATTTGCTTATCTGCGTTTACCTTTTCTTTTCTCTGTTGAATTCATGGCTGTTTAAATTGGTATATGCCCTTGGGTTGTAAAAACTACTAAGTGGTTTCGTGGGTTGTGTGTTAATTGTTAAATAGCTCTTGGAACTTGAATTTTCCTTTTGCCCTCTGTCAACTGATGGGACTAACTTACAAGAAACATTGCATAACCAAGTCAAGGGGTTATTTCTGAAACTGTGGGACAAACTTAGTTACATGTGCATTTAGGTATATCTGTATCGAGGGAGAAATATGCCTATTTGGATGGTAATTGACGAATAACAGTTCATCTTGATTGAAGGCAAAGGAAAGGGAAAGGAGTACCTTTAGGTACCGGTTACTGTCTCCAGACAAAAAGAAAAAAAGAAGGGATATAACTAGGACGGAAATGTGTTTGGTTATGGAAACGAAATCTCGGAGACAATGTTTTGACAATTTTTCCTCCCTCAAAAAGGAGGATAAAGGGAATAGAGACAGAACCAAGTTAAATTCCCCCCCACAAATATCTCTTTACACAATTCATAATTTTAGTGTTTATCCTTACATTTAGATCCATACCATTGATTTTACTTCACTTAATCTTCACCATTAGATTTGAAAACTAGAAAATATAAAAGAAAAAAACATGAGAAATATAAACAAGAAAGAGAAGGGGAAAGAAAAAGAGAAAGAGAAAGAGAAAGAGAAAAGAGAGATGTTTTCACACTGCTGAAAGAAGATGAATATCATTATTGAAAGATTCATGTAATAACTAAAACATTCATCGTATAGAGAGATGAAAATTGGTCGTGTTCTCAAACAAATGGGATTTAATGATGGAGAGGCGAGGATTGAATGATAACAAAAATTATGCATTTGTAATGAAATTATTATTTTGTATTTCTAACTATATTAGATTTTAACTTTGTGTTGGTATAAATATTTTATTCTATATATGATTGGTTTAATTATTTATTTTATTATTAAATATATTTGGAGAAATGATTTAATGACTGAGTAAATTATAATTTAATTATACTATCATTTTAGCAATGAATTATCTTTTTAACTACGATTACAAATCCTTTTTTAACATGATTTTAACATGATATATTTGGAGAAATGTTTTAATGACTGAGTAAATTATAATTTAATTATACTATCTTTTTGGCAATGAATTATCTTTTTAACAATGATTACAAATCCTTTTTTAGCATGATTTTGGTGAGTGGAGAAATTACCATTCTAAGTTAATTAAAAAAAATAATGCTCATTAATAAATTAAAGTGAGAAAAATGATCTCTATTTATTGTTCCAAACATTGCAAATTTGATGGTAATACAAATTAAGACATATTAAGAGTAAAACAGACTTCTTTGTATTTTATTTTGTCTTGCCCCTCATCAAGCCAATAGTCAAAGATACTCACTTTGCACAACCAAATGCAATTACGATTCTGTCTCTTGTTCTTATCCCCTTTATCCTAGCTGTCTTCATCTCTTGTATCCCAAGACAATATCCAAGCAATACCTTATTGCTCACAAGGGACAACTTATTGTTCTTTTGTTAGGTTTTTGATAATAAAGAATTACTCATTTAAGAACCTGTCTGTAAATGGAGATAAGAAACACCTTTGTTACTTGTTATTGGTCCTAATAGTTGTGTATCGATATGAAATGGTTGATTTTTCTTAATTTCCACTGGACCGGTATATACTATCAAGTGGGTACTTAGTTGGTTTATCAAAGATGACTAGATCTATGTGTACTATCAAGTGCATTTTTTCCTCTCCTTGTCTGCAAGTACTAGCGTTGTCATTTAATACATGTTGTTAACCTTTTTGCTTTGATTTTCAGACATTATCATAGTTCTTTGGTTCTGATTAGAAAGTGGCTCCTGATATTTTGCACTTATTTTAGGCTTGAAGATGTTGGGAAGCCCAAGGCAGAGGTGGCAGCCAAGCGTGTGATGGAAAGAGTTAGTGGTGTGAATATTGTGCCGCATTTTTGCCGGATCGAGGACAAAGAAATTGACTTTTATAAAGATTTTATTATTATTGTCCCTGGTCTTGATTCTGTCGAGGCTCGAAGCTATATAAATGCTGTAGCGTGTGGTTTTCTTGGTGCGTGCTTTTAACCTCTTTAGCTTGTGGTTGTTTTGTGTTAGAAAGAGAGATGTGAGGGCTAAACCGTTTCTCCTTACTATGAGACCTGTTTTTTCACCCAAGCAATGGTACACAGGCCGTTATGTATACTATGAATTTATTTGTGTAAGGCGCTCATTCCAGATCCAAGGGTGGTGTATAATGATTACCTCGCACACATGGAATAAAGCTTTAAATGTAGTGCCTCAGAGTATGCTCATTGCGTGTCCTTGTGTAGGGGGACATGATATTGCATATGATTTCTTTATATGATTGGATGACAAGACTTCAGTGACGAAGTAGCATTATCCTTTCACAGTCTGCTAGCTATGGGTATGGGCTACTTCAGACATAGCATATTTGAAATGCTGTCTTGTTAATTCTCCATAATTGTATATGTAGGAGCAATGACCAGAGGTTTTCACCTGTCTGTGTTGGAAATTGTATGGGACCTTTATATTTTCCCTAATAGCCTTAGTATTCTCTAGCTGCATGTGATTTCTGAGTTTTGTAGTTAATATGCTAGCATAAAATGATATGCTGTGCTTTTGAGATGGAAAAAAAAAAACTCTTTGCTAAAAGTGTCACTTTATTCTTGTTGACCTCATGAGTTGTCCATCATTGTTTCCTTGGTGATTAGAGTATGATTCTGATGACAACCCAATAGAAGAAACAGTCAAACTGATGGTAGATGGTGGAACTGAAGGTTTCAAGGGGCATGCTAGGGTTATAATACCAGGATCCACACCATGCTTTGAGTGTACCATCTGGCTTTTCCCTCCTCAAGTGAAGTTTCCTCTGTGCACTCTTGCAGAAACCCCTAGAACTGCTGCTCACTGTATTGAATATGCTCACTTAATTAAATGGGATGAGGTAATGCATTATCCATTCTTTCTCATTACTGATTTGACTGTTTTGAGTTGATTGCTATTATCTTAAGACCATTGTATTCTAGGTTCATAGTGGAAAGACTTTTGATCCAGACAACCCAGAACATATGAAATGGGTATACACTGAGGTGAAGTTTTGTGATCAGTATTATTATTATTGTTATTATTATTATTGGGGTTAAAGCTGAGTTTCAAGGTTTGTCTTTTCAACATGTGCTCTTCCCATGTTCCACAGGCTGTTAAGAGGGCTGAACTTTTTGGTATTCAAGGTGTTACATATTCTCTCACTCAGGTTCTTTTATGTTCTGTGAAGCTAATTTCTGGTCTGGTTTCTTTTGTTCTTTTAGCACATACCTGTGCACATCTTAAGAGGCAAGCTCATTGTTAACATGAAAATTGTCTATTTGTTTTTTGGATGCATATATTTTTATTTGCCCTTTTTTTTTTCCCTATCCAAAACCTCTGGTAGGAAACTCTTACAAAATGCTTCATTGAAGTGTCAATTGGTTTCACCTATTTGTTGCACCATTCTTCTCCTTTACTTTCTTTTCCCCTTACATTTTTTTGTGTGATAGAAGTTCGTTCTTGCTTACAGGGTGTTGTGAAAAACATCATACCAGCTATTGCTTCCACCAATGCAATTATATCAGCTGCGTGTACGTTGGAAACCTTGAAGCTTGCATCAGGATGCAGCAAAACTCTAAGCAACTATCTTACGTGTGTGGAATTCTTCTTGATTTTGCTTTATTTTGGAATTTCATCTTGTCCTTGTGTGGTGGTAGATTATTTATTATAAATCATATAACAATCACAAATACACTTAATCTTTTCCTCTCATTTTTTTCTATGAAGAATAACTTTTTCTTCAATGTCTAGTGCTTTTATATGATCAACCTTGTTATTACCACCTGAATGATTAGCTGGATGTGGGAACCATAATTGGCTCTTACAATACCATATATGATACTGAATCTGATGGAGCTATGTTGACTTTCAAAATCTGAGCAAAAAGGGGGGATGTATTTTTTTTTTTTAATCCTTCTCTCTTAACAAGCTAGAGGAAAGCGTGTTCTGAATGATCTGAATGTTCTGCAGGTATAATGGTGTGGAAGGTCTGCACATCAAAGTGACCGAATTTGTGAGGGACATGGATTGCCTTGTTTGTGGTCCAGGTGTTCTTCTTGAGCTGGACACTTCAGTTACTTTACAAAAGGTTATTTTCTAATTCTCATGGCTATTGTTCCTTTTAGTTTGCTGATGGCATCATACCTGGTCGCTAAAATATTTTCTTGGTATGTCACCACATTTAAATTGTATGTTTCAAATTCTCAGATAATCAAAGCGGTTCCCTCTCTTGTTTCCTTCTACTTATCTAGAAAATAGAAGAAAAATTCTACTTCTATCCTTCATTAAATTATATTTTGCTTCTTTTTAATGCACTCAAGTTTATGTTGCTTAATTTGATTGACTTTTGTGCAAACAGTTTGTTTTGCTTTTATATTTATTGGTTTTTGCGTGAACAGTTTATTGATATGGTTGAAGAACATCCTAAGCTACTCCTCTCAAAAGCTAGTGTTAGACACCAAGCAACAAATTTGTACATGCAAGTGCCTCCAGTTCTGGAAGAGATGACTCGATCGAACCTAAACTTGCCACTTTTTGAACTTATGGGTAAAGTTTCAAAGGACATCATTCACGTGACTGGTACAACTAGCAAGGATGACAAGAGAACTTCATGTCTGAGGAAATTACGCCTTGTTTTCAAGGGAGCTGATGTTGTTACGGATCTGGATATGGCTGGTGGAGCTTAATTTGCACTACAGCAGGGTATTTACCTGCGGAACCTTTCACTTGCAAAGTATAAGGCCTCTCGCAGAAAATTCTCCCCGAAGATGGAAGTTTGGTGTCAAGTTTTGATATCTTTTTATTTGCCTACAATGATCAAAATGTGGGTTCTTGAAGGAACAACTGCAGATGTAAGTACATTAACAAGAGAACAGATTTATTAACAAGGATTTTAAGTTCCGGATCAAAGAATTGTTGCGATGAAAGTAGGTTTATGCTTGGATAGGCCTTTTGTGGCCTTTGTACTAGGAAGTGGATAGATGGATTGTGAAGGGAAACGGAGCCTTTGAATGCCTCCGAGTCCATTGTGTCACTAGAGATCAGTGCGATGCGCTATGCTAAAATAGCCATCAGTATGAGCTTCAGATCCATAACAATACCTCATGGCAAGAGTAACAACAACCAAATTGATCTGAAATGCGAAAATCACAGGCCATCAAAGTTCTGGAATGACCTCAAAAGAGTCTGGTGGCGCATCCCGGTGAAGATGATTAGCCAAATCCAGTCAACAGATTTGCAAGCTGTCGGGTGGCAACAGGTTAACTTTCAAGCATTTCACTTCAGATCTAGAAAGAACATTATAAACTGATGATCGTACAATTCTTTTCTGGGAAGGGAAGGGCATCCATGTCTTGGCGAGGACAGGCACTAGTTAGGCCTGCATATCAGTTTCTTGCTGGTTTTAGACAAGGTTTCGTCTTCATTATTTCAACAGGAAAGTGCTGTCATTGCAGACAGCATTAACACTGCTCACCTAGCTCTTCTGACTTAACCAATATTATAGCCGGCACAACTAATTTTCATGCCTGAAGCAACTCTCTCTCTAATGTCTAACTGCAGACCAGCAGCTCACTTCAAGAGATATAATCAGTTGGTTGCAGTTGCTACCTTCAAACTAAAACCCTTCTCCAAGAGTAAAGGAAGTTAACTGCATTCAAAGCTATAACTCATATAAAGATTTGAGAGCAACATGGCCTAGATGGTCACGTAGATCGGGTCCCAGTGGCATCACCCATAATGTAAGCACAAGCTAGGGTCCCATGGCCAGCCAGCAAACCGTGTGGACCAAATGACAACCATCGCCGATTCAGGTTGCTTTCCAAGAGGAGTAAAGTGTTTTCAAGTAGGAGGTTTCGAGTGAGCGATCAAACTTTCGACTTCTAAAAGTGGACCTAGCAAGCCAATAATACCCAAACAGCCCATGATCTTTAATCAACCCTGAATTCCATAATTGTCCTGTATTATAGAGTACCAGGACATAGGTTAAGTTTCTCTAGTTCCCTCATCCATAACTCTCCCCTTGAAGCATGAGCAAATTAATACGATTCTTCTTTGTTTATGGACTAACCTCAGGCCATCAGGCAAGTGGTAAATGCTCAATGACGCTTCAACCCAAGGTAGAGGTGGACCAAAAGGTCTCATTTCTTTGTTTATTTTATATGACTATTGGACCCATCTAGGTCTGCAACAAATAGAGAAGGATCTCGTGTCCATCAAAGCTTGATTGCCAAGTTGCATTTCCAAATCAAAGACATCAGCTGCACTCGCGTTTTCCTAACCGAAAGCTTTGGTTTGAGAATGTAGGTGCAGCTGCAGCTGCATCTAAACATGCTGCATTGATTACTGCAGAATCAAGACTGCGCACAAATTACTATATAACTATTACTAGCGAGCAAGACAGGGAGCTTTGGTTCAAATATATTCATCCAAGATTAAGATGTGTGGATTATGTAGTATGAATTTTGAACCATACTGTTATCTTTAGGCTATAAGAGCGATGGATGTGTGGGAGAGACAGACAGCTCCCATCCATTTACAACCATGTATAATGTTAGAGATCGAGTCTATCATGAATTAGATATCTAGGTGTGGGCAGTTGCTGCTTTCTCGTCTCTTTCTCTCAACTGGATAAAATCATAGCACATTTCATGATTCTTGTGGGGGCATCGAGACTTTAGCCAGAATGGCCAACTGTCACTAAAAGACCCCACCACCCCACATGCATCCCTCCATAACTTTACCTCACCCATCACATGCCGTTTCCACTATTTATAACCCATACATTCCCATTTCACAGGACAAAAAAGTAAATGGAAAAGTGACTTGAAGATTAGTAGAACTGAAGCTCACCTCCTTGTTTTTGTGCCTTGCACACATCTTCAAATTCTACTTTGAGTAGCCTGGCAACAGAGAGAGAGCTGCTTTTTCTTGGTGTACTTGCTATGGAATTAGAAGATGATTTGTTCTTTGCAGACTTAAGCAAGCAAATATCTCTTCTGATAATGGATGACGATGATGAGGACCCTTCAGTTTCTTTTCAGGTTCTTCACCATACCCAACCTCTCATTTCATGCAAAACTGTTTCAAGTACTTTTGTAGCATAGTTAGCTAGAGCTGTACATAGCTGGTCAATTAGGATTTACTACAAATTTTGCAGGCTTTCTCCAGAGGCAACTACCCAAGTGCACCATCTCATTTCATGTATGAGCAAAACTGCAGAAGGGAAAGCTGCAAGGGAACAGGAGTTTTTATCCCCAAATCTTCAGAGCCAAGAAGGAAACACAGACAAGGAAGATACAGCCAAAAGTCTAATAAGAGGCGGCATGATAGCGCAAGAGTGGTTTCTCAAGTATCATACAGCAATGCTTTCAAATCCAAGAAAAGCTAAATTAAGCCTATAGCTATGCACATATGCTCCTGAAGTGCATGATTCGATAATTTCTACTACTTATCTTATTTCCAACAAGGGCTTCAAGCAAGGGTATGATAGCTTATGATCTGTTTGTTGAAGATGTACATGGGAAAAATCACTCCATTAATCACTCAACTATTCCTTATTTACTACTAAATCCTAGTTAGGGGGTTTACCAAAGGATTGTACCTCTCCAATAAAGGAAATGTGTGCTTTTTATGAAGAGTTGTATAGCATAAGATTGTCATTAATTTTCTAAATCAATGTGATTGATTACCTTCTATTTTTTGGCAAATTACAACAGAGTTATTCATTTCAAGCTCTTTAAACTTGGTAATGCACAGTCACTTCTCTTCCAAGCTGTTCAAGAATTATAAGAGCATGAACACGAAACTTCTGCTGATGTACCAGCACAAGTATCCTTGGTCTTCTTCTTCATTTTTTTGTGGGGGTGTTTCTTTTCCATAGAATCAAGAAGGAAGTAAATAGGACTCACAGGAAACTAAAGTGACAGCTAAAAGTAATATGCCTGTGCTGTATACGTACTTTCTTTCAACTTGCAATCCAACCTAGCAAGCTAGCTCAAAAGATATCAAAATATGCTGCTCCTATCTGTTATTGCCTTACTGGATTCTATTGATTCCTTGGTGACAAGCTGTGTAAGTGGAGGAAGAGCTGTCGATTTTTTCTGATGCATTTGCATGTTAGAGTCATCAAGTCTCTCTTCTCTGAAGTTTGATCATCATGTTCCTCATAGATCGGGTCATTTACCTAGATTTTTGACAGAGAAGTGACTATAAAATATAAGGTTACTCTGGACCATTTCGTCAAGCGTCTAAACTCTATTATCCATAATTTTTGCGCTTTAAACTTTATTCTTTAACGTTTTAAAATCAAATCAGGTTACTATAGGGTTTATTTTTTTTATTATAATAATAATGATTGTTTTTAATTTTTTTTACTTGAAAATATATCCGAATAATTTTTAATTTTTAATTTTTTTTAACATTAACACATCAAAATATTTTAAAAAAATACCAAAAAATTAATCTAAACTAAAGAAAAAATACATATTTTTTATTTTTTTTATAAAAAAGTTAAAAAAATCAATTCATAGATTAACATACAAGTTTAACTGAATTTAACCAATCAACTTTTGTTTTTTCAACCTAATCAGGATGGAGTACATAGTCGATAAAGTTGAGGTTAACAGCAGTGCCTCCTATCATTTCAAATCTCCATTTAAAGTATAGTTTTCACTTTCATTTTCCCAAACTGGTAACTCAGTATCACGTGACAAAGAACATTTGATCTCATCCTAATCTAATCTGTTCAAGGTTCATAAGTTCTTGAGGGGCCCCGACCCAATAAATATCAAGTTCAAAGATATAGATGATGATCATGGAATCTTTGCTTTGATTTCTTTAAATAGAGAGATATTATAAAACTTTGTTTAAAATCTAGTACCTGCCAACTTGCAACCACAAACATTCGGTGGAATTATTGAATATATAAATTAATCAATTATGGATCGGGAATATCCTCTTGCTTTACAAGGAGAAGCCCTGCCGGCACATGAGCACCAGCTCAGATGCAAAAAATACTGGAAATAATACACAATGCACCGCTTGACAAATTGCTTCAATCACAAAGCTCTATCGAAAGTTTATGTTCATCCATCTAATCTTAAGTTTTATTAGTTTGGACCTTTTATTTTTATTTATAAAAATATCAACCTCTTACTTTTGAAATTATCTCTGATCACCCCAAAACTCTATTATAAATTGAAAGTTTAAATCTTTTATTTTTATTTATATCCATTATTATCAGGTCTGGTGGATTGATCCAGAGCTATACAAGCCTGCCTTCTAACTTGGATTGGATTTTAGAAACCAGTATAATTGATCTGATTGACTTAATGGGTGGTATAACTAACTAAATTAAAATTTATTTTATTTTTAAAAAAATTAGAATAATTTTATTTTTATTTTTCTTGAAAAAGGTTAACTCAAACTTATTCTCCCAACCTATTATCAAAACCTTACACCAAGTCGACCTCGAGTAGGATTTATTTAACTATGGTTAAATTATATAGTTAAGATTTTACAAGTTTTGATTTTTTTTTATGTGAATGTGTTTGTCATGAACAAGCTATTAAATTAAAAAAAAAACTCATATTTCTTCATAATATACCATTCATATTAAGCTCCTAGACACCAACAACACAAGAAGCTTTTTATCTATTTTTTTTTTGGATTATTGTTTTAAACTTGTCTTTTTAGCCATTTATAATATTTTGTAATTGAAATATACAATTGTCAAGTTATTGAGATATAAGTGAATAGACTTAGTTTGGTGGTGTTGGTGATTTACAAATGAATTACAAAATTCAAATTTTAATTTTAGGAAGCATCATTATTTGAATTTTTATGGACTTCCAATCCATTTTTTTAACAATGATAACAATTTGATTAAATAAAATTAATAAAAAAATACTTGTTAAAAAAATGTAGTTCCATTAATATTTGGTAATATTAACGGCAAGATTTAACAACATCTGTAAGAACATTCATGAAAGGATCAAACAATAATAAAATGGATAATAAAAGATTGATATTAGTATAAATAAAAATAAAGGGTTCAAGATAATATGAAATTAAAAGAAGAGGGACTAAGATAAGCTTTCTACACTCTATCACGTGGCAGCTACCTGTACCTTCTTCCTATATGATATCATCGTAGCTATGACCTCATCAATATATGGGAAACATTCGCTTATATTGGTGGGTCCTGGGCAGGCTTAGTTGTTGCATAGACACACAACTAACGTCAAGTGACCACATGGGCCTTTAGCTAGGATGTCAATATGTGGAGTCCAATTTCTGTAGACATTACTGCTAGCATGTTCATTAAATTCGACCTCATATGACATGATGATTTTGAGATTCATTGATTTAGGAATTGATATAAAATAGCTTTTTCAATTATTTTAAATGTTTAACAGATCATATTTGATTAATTTAATAAATTAATTCGTAACTTAATTACTTAAATAAACTCAAATATAACCTAATTAAGTTCATTCTATTTGTTTTATTAAGAAAGATATCTCAATTTTCAAATCTTTTATTCAAAATAGTTTTATTTTAGTTTATTAAAAAAAATAAAATAATATTATTTTAGTTGATGTAATAAATCTGTTATTCAAATTCTTATAAAATTTGATAATTATACAAAGTAGAATACTATTTACATAGATATTAATCCAAGAAGGATAGGGGGCAAGAAAAATAAAAACATAAATATCTTTTTTTTAATAATGAATTGTGTTGTACATGTTATTTTATATCTGATTTGTCCATAAAAGATTAGTTATCTTATAGTATCTCTTAATTAGTTTTTTTATCCCATTAGTAAGAATTGATGTTTGAAGTAAAATAATAATAATAAAATTATGCATCCATCATAACATTTGACTATTTTTTTTAAAACAATTTATGGTAATACAAAATTAATGTACTTTTTTTTTAATACATAGTAATTTTTTTCATTGGACTATATTTTAATATTTTCATTGGTAATTTTATGTCCCAGGAAAAAAATATTGTCCAAAACAAATATTTTTAATACATAACAATTTTTTTTCATTAGACTATTTGTTAATATTTTTATTGGTAATTTTATATCCCAATAAGGAAAAAATTATTACACGAAGAAAAAAAATTATTCACCCATCCTAGCAATTTTTCATTGATTTCTCATCATTAATTATAAAAATATCAATTTCTTTCAATAAATAATACAAAAGAAATTATAAATAAATTTGAAATGGAAAACATAAACCTTAAAAAGAAAATGAAAAATGAAAAATAACAAAAACTACAAAAAACTGAAGGTCCCTAAAATTCTAACAATTTTTGTTTTGGTCCAAAAATTATTTGTTTAGTATCAGTCCCTGAATTGAAGAGAGGTGATAGAAATTTTTTGTAAAATAACAATAAAAATTTTGATGATGGTGAATTTTTCTATAAACATATATGAAAAAAAATATTTATTTTCATTTTGATTTTTTAAATTTAGTCAATTTTGGATTCTTTAGGTAATTTTAAGGTATTTAAAGGTTAATAAGTGGTTTAAAAAAGCTTTTATGATATTTATTTAGTGTTTTGAGGTGAAAATAGATTAAAAAAATACAATATTAACCTAAAAACCCTTCCCTCATGATTTTTCTAGCACTATAATGGTGGACTTATTTTGATATGATTATAATAGGTGAGGGGTTGCTAATTTCTCTCATTTTTTTTAAATAAAGGCCAGACAATATAGCTGAAGAGTGTTGGTTTGACCTAGTACAACTAATTTAGCCTTTTTTAAAGGCAATTATACATTGGGTCATTTATGCAACATTTATGTCTAAGTTAAGACTTTTAGCCTGATTTTTTTTAATTAAAATTCAACATTGGATATTAGATAATTTTTTTAAAATTTTATTCTTTAATATTAGATTGATTTTTAATTAATTTTTATTTTTTATTGTATAATTAAACTAAAAAAAATATTATCAAACTCACTGACTTCTACAACTCAGATTACGAGTTTGACGGGTTAATTAAGGTTTACCAATATCATAAATCATCATCTAAATATTTTTTTTTTAAAAAAAGATGTTAGCTTCATTTCTTTTATAGAGGGCATTTCGGTGTGCTTTTCAAAAGCACTTCTAAAACAATTTGAATTTTTTTCTTTGAATTAATGTATTTTTGATGTTTTTAAATTATTTTGATGTGTTGATCTCAAAAATAATTTTTAAAAAATAAAAAAATATTATTGATATATTTTTTTGAGTGAAAAATACTTTGAAAAGCAGTCATAACCACGCTCCCAAACACGCACATAGTCAAACTTCTTTTTCTTAGTTGTCCCGATTGCCGGACTCATGTCAACACGCTTGAGCTTTTTTAAGGTCACTTGATGCACTAGACCACTTTATTGTTCTAGGATTAAGATAACAATAACACTTAAGGAGGGTGAATTAGGTGTTATATTAATATTAATAATTTTTACAATTAATTCAAATAAATAATTAAACATAATTATCCAACAATATAATTAAATTGTGTAAAGTATAAGGATAAGGAAGAGATATTACAAACTCAATTTTTAATGATATTTGACAAGCCTACTTCCATACCTTAAGTACTAAACCCTTCTCAAGTATTGTATTTTTTTATTAATCTAAGCTTAAAAGTTCAATCCCTTGATGAATCCACACTAAGCTTTCTTTTCACCACTCGAAGAATAAATCAACGTCAAGATTTTTACCTTAGTGATATCCCTTATCAATAACTAAAAGTTTTTCACTTAAACTCTCAAATGTTTATAATTTTATAATTTGTAACAATACTCTTTAAAAGAATAAATAATACAATTAAATTCATGATCTCTATAGCTCGCTCAATAATATGTAGAATATAAAGAAGTTTTTAAATGTAACAAATGTGAGAATTTATACTCTTGTGCTAGTATATGAAGGTTCAATTTAACATATCCTTAAAGAATGTTAAGATTGATGATTTCTAGCTAGTTTTGGTTTTGAAATAGTTTTTATATATTGTATGTTCAGAATCCTTATTTTTGCAAGAATGAGAGCTATTTATAAGTTTTCTATATAAAAAAAAACTAACCATTTCTAGTTATTAGCATTCCATATATAGCTCAAACTGTGAACTAGTTTACATTGGTTGTTGTAGTGTGAATGATGTTGTATGACAGAGCTGCCTCCTGGATTAAAGGGTTTTTGGGATTAATCATAAAAATTATAATTTTTAAGAAGTTGTCACCTAGTATTATAGTCACTGAAAAACCTGATGATTTACAAAAGTCTAGGTAGGGGGACTAAGTATGTAAGGAAAAAACACATCACCCCCAGTGCATCTTATTTATGATAAGTTGCATTGTTGATAGATTATTTTTTCAGACCATGTTTTTATTTGTTGCTCTTATTTAAGGTTCAAGATATGTCTTTTTTTGTAGGGAAGTCTTTACCTTATCGGGTTAAATCCTAATTATTATAAGGCTTAAATTTTAATGTCACACTTATTTCTACATTGTATATTCTCTTCCATACAGGCTGGGTTGAGGCAAGAGGCCTAACCTCATTTCTTTACCATTGGCCCGACCTAGAGGTCTTGTTCTCTGGAAAATTCTAGCACTAGAATATGGATTATTTCTTCATGTAATCAATAACATCATGTATGAGGGATCAAGAAAATGTTACATGGCTGAGAGTGAAGTGTTACTTGGCTGGTGATGGTGTTGTTAAAGTCACTGATGGTCCACGATGAAGGTTAATGGTTATAGTTTGGAGGTAAAGAGGTTCGATAAAGAAGAAGAACAATGGAAATGATGGCTTTTGTAGTTGTTTTTTGTTAGATTAAGGGTGTAGTGTAAGGTCTTGTGAGTCTCAGTTGGATTCGGGAAAAAGGTAAGGGGGTTATTTCTCTTCTATTTTTCTCTCTAGTTTTCTTTTTTTCAATCTTAGGTTTTTTTTCTTCACCTAAACTTCACTTCTATTTATAAGGGGTGAATGAGGTGCGTGAGGTCCCTTCTAGACTTGATCTTTATTGATTTATTAACAAAGTATGTTATACATATTACTTCTTTACAACATCAGAGCTTATAAATTTAGGTAAATCATCTTTGTACATCTTGGTCAAAATCAAGACTTCTCCAAAAAAGGTTATTTTCACCACATGGTTCTTCATAGTTTAACACTCATTTTCTCTGATCTTCTCTTGATATTAGCAATATCTTTTTCAATATCAGGTTTTTTTCTTTGAATACGCTTAGCCTAACATTCTTGTTATATGCCTTAACCATTTTGCTATGGTATAACTAGCAGTGATAGACTCCTAAAAGTCTCTTTTTATTGATCATATTCAAGTTCTCAAATCTTAAATTTTCCTATTCTGATTCTTTTAGTTTTGCATCCATCAAAACCCTTAATGATGAGATCTATACTTCTAAAGGCATCGCCACCTTCGTCCTATATACTAAAGAGAAAGGAGTTGTACTTGTAGAAGTTTTGACTTTGGCACGATACATATGAAGTACATATGGAAGTATCTTATGCCAATTTTTATAGGTGACTACCATTCTCTGATCATGAGATTTTGGTTGGTTACCTCAACAACACCATTCATCTTGGGTCTATACAGAAAAGAATTAAAATGCTTAATTTTCTATTTGGAATAGAGTTCAACAATCAACTTTTCATTAAAATTCTGAGTATTGTTAGTTATCAATTTCCCTCGTAAGTTATAGTGACAAATTAAATCCTTTTCAATGAACCTCTTGACCACATTCTATATCGCATGTGTGTAAAAGCTGACTTCCACCCATTCAGTAAAATAGTTAATGGGCACCAAGATACATTTATGTCCATTGCTGGTTTTTTGATTGATTGGTCTTATAACATCCAATCCTCACATATTGAAAGGGGAAATCGAGGTCATATTGAAAAGAAGAGCTAGAGGTATATTTATCTTATCCCTATATATATGAAACTTGTGATATTTCATGACATATTAGACACAATCACTTTCTATCGTTAGCTAAAAGTATCCAAATCGTTGTATCTGACTAGCCATTGCATGCCCATTAGTATAAGCGACACATATTCCTTCATGGACCTCTTGTAACGTTTGTGATGTTGCTTATTTTTAGAGGTCCCCACATAAAAAGAAGGATAAAATATAAAAAAATAATTATAAAAAACTAAATATCTATATAAGTGAGAAGAGGACACTAGGATGCTCAAAAAATAGCTAAACATTGGTTGAGGAGTTTCAAAAATAAAAAGATTGAAATTTCATAATATATTTTTCGACTGGTGAAGAAGGCCTCATTGGCAAAGAAAATTTAATTTAAGAAAGAGAAATTCAAAATTGGATGTTTAAAGGCCCAATTAGATTCTGTTGAAGGTTTAATTGAAAGGAAATTTGATTTTTCAAGTCAATTTGGGCTTTAATTGGAAGAAATTAAAGTTTAGGGCTCGAATTATAATTTTTAAAGTTAATTTGGTCAAATTAAAGGCTTAATTGCAGAAATATTAAAGTTTGATGAGCAATTAGAAACTTGATTAACAAAATTCAAAATCAAGAACCAAATGGGAGAAGGCACGCAAATATAAGGGCTAAAATTGATCAATTGAAGGTTAAAAATCACAAATTCAAAACCAAGGATCATAGTAAAAAAAGAAGACAACCTGAGGGTGATTAGTACTCAAAAGTGCATTTTTATCATGGTTTTATATCATCATTTTGCACTTAAAGTATCAATAACTCCTTAACTAAAGTACGTTTTATAATAATCTATCTAATAATATAAGATACCTTTAATTTGTGGTAAATGTCCATTTTAAATGCAGGCCTATCACATAAATGAAAGGATTGATTGATGACTTTAAGAACTTCAATTACAAAGGCAAAGAGATGATCAAACTTAGAAAAGAGATGTCGGTGCAATCCAAACCGGAACACTGTTCGGTAATTGGGTCATATCTGGAGCTATAGATCTCAGATTTAGGTCTACTTTATATGGATGGAAAGGTAAGACATAGGCCTACAACTTTCATATGGAGCCCAAGATCTAAAAAGGCCATTTTCAAGTCCAAATTATTGCAACAACAAAGAAGCCCGAATCTGTCCTCCAGCCCGAGCACTGTTCAGTATTTTGGCCATATCTGGAGTTCTAGAAGTCGAAATGAGCTGAATTTTTTACACAAGAAAGCTGAGACAATTGCCTAGAACTTTCATGTTTTCAAGTGGCTCTAATTTTGACGTCATCAATGACGTTTTGGGCAGACAAGAGAAGATAAGGATTGTCACCAAGTCAAGGGTTGGCCATCTACTCATCAATTAGTCATCAAATCAATAGTTCCCAATTTTGGCCTATAAAAGGAGGCATTTGCCATGCATTTAGGCATCTTGGTGTCCAGATCAAGATCATGCTCTTGTTTTCTCTCTTTGTATTCTTTATGCTTTGTTTTCATTAATATCAAGTTTATGCCTTTCATTTCCTTTCCTTTCTTTAGTTAACTTTTATGTTCTTATTTTGTTTATCTATTTTTCTTTCTTTCATTATGTCTAGCTAAGTTAATTATGTCAAGGTGAAAAGGTTACACTAATGGTGTAAGAATAAGTATGGTATAAACTTAATATGGACTTTAATGTTTAATACTAACATGTTTTATATTTGTTATCTTGTTCACTCTTTAATACTTTGCTTGTTAAATGATTAATCTTGATTTATGTTGTATAACAATTGGTACAACAAATGCTTGGCACTTTCATAGCCCATACTGTATGGTATAACCGACACCTGAGCTATGAAAGGAACTTGATTTGTTGTTAACATAAGTTATAATCATGAATGCTTGACGAAATTTACAAGTATTAGCATTAATTGAATAAGATGACTAATGTAATCATGTTAACAATCTATAATATGATTGGAACCTCCTTTATGTGTGGTTTCCAATTGAACAATAAGAGTTTATACTATACTTGTTTGAAATACCATTAGTGGAACCTCTAACCTTGACATTTGTTATTATCATTGTTTAATCTTTACTTTAATATTCTATCTCCAAGTTCTCATCATCATCATCATCTTCTTCTCTTTCTTTATTATTATTATTATTATTATTATTATTATTATTATTGTTATTGTTATTATTGTTGTTGTTGTTATTTATAATTTGTACAATAACCTCCCTGTGGTTCGACCCCGGTCTTGCCGGGTTATTTATTACTTCGACACTCCTGCACTTGGGAGAAGACATCAATCTCTTTGTCGTGTCAGAGGGCTAACATTTGAATTTGGTATGGAAGCAATTAAATTGATTCTTAAATTTAAAATTTCAATTGAGGACTTGATTGAACAAATAAAAAATTGAAGACTAATTTGAAAACAAAGACTTTTTAGATGCCACTTTAATTTAAACAAAATGACATATTTTGTACAAAAAAACACCATTTCATTCACTGTTATTCAACAAAAAAAAAAGCTTCAAATAATGTCATTTTGATGGCATTGTGCATCTTTTTCTTCATGTGGACGTGCTACAAACTTGAAATCAATGACACTACCCACACTCCCTCATGGCCTACCATTATGATGAAAAGGGCAGAAGGAACAAGCCTTATGGGCGGTTGTATAGTGGCTGCCTAAGCCACCCTATCCTTTGGTATGATTGGACAAGGGTAGGGTAGCTCTCTCACCCCTGCCCCTTATAAATACTCCCCTCACCAGGAGGTTAGAGGGATGAAAAAAAGAACAAAAGAAAGAATTGAGAGCAAAAAAATAAAAAGAAAAATAATAAAAAGAAAACTATGGGAAATAGAGAAAGGAAAAAAAAAGAAAGGGAAACATAATATAAGAGAAAAAAGAGAGAACAAGAAAGAAAATTACCACAACTGCAACTATTAAGAGTGAGCAAAAAAATAAAAAAATAAAGAGTGAGCAAAAAAATAAAAAAACCAATTAAATTGAGAAAACCAGAAAAAAAACTAAAAAAATCAAACTGTGAAAAAAACTAATTATAATTTTGAAAAAACTGACTGCTTCAATTCAGTTTTATAAGCTTGAAACCAAATAATCGATTCAAATTCAAATTGAAAAAAATGAGCCAAACCGAGCTAAAACCAAGCTAAACCAAAAAACCTGAGCCAAGCCTAAAAACTGAGCCAAATTGATTTGAACCCTTTTTTCTCTCAAAATAAATGAACTAAAAGAAACCGAAATCAATTGGTTTGAATCAGTTTTGTTTTTTATGATAAAAACCGAACCGAGCTAAAAATGATCACTCTTAGCAGCGATTCTCCCACACCCCAGGTTAGCTTTGCCTTCCCTTCTTCCCCTTTTCTTCTTGGTTGTTCTTTCCTCCACTTTATTGCATTTAAATAATGAAAAATGATCTCTTTACCATTCCTGGGTCGGATTGGGACTTACCCAGACCACACTGTCTAGGGTGGGTTTGGCCTAGTCCCTTTAGAATAAAGTTTGTTGGGCATACGTTGACCCAACTCTTTTAGTCTAATCTAAGCCCAACCAAGATGTGCTCAATCCACATAACTAGGTCGGGCCCATTCTAATATAATTTTATTATATTTTTATAACTATAATAATATTTTATTATATATTAAATAAAAATAACAAAAAATTCCAAAAATTATTCCAAAAAATTTATGATTTGCTCTTAGATTTTCTATCATTTTTTTTATTAATATTGATTTATGTTTTTTATACTATAAAGATACAAATTTGGTATTAAAATACTTAGTTTTTTCTAAAATATTGCAGAAAAAATAAAGGTAAAATAAAAAAATATTT
Organism: Populus ilicifolia; assembly: GCA_015708895.1. Classification (NCBI taxonomy): domain Eukaryota; kingdom Viridiplantae; phylum Streptophyta; class Magnoliopsida; order Malpighiales; family Salicaceae; genus Populus; species Populus ilicifolia. The sequence continues at coordinate 179,411 of SRLM01000612.1, read as the reverse complement.
TGTTTTTATTCATATGATCAAGTCTCAAAAAAATTCATATCGTATTTTTATATAAAAATATAATAAAAGGTATGTATTAACATGTATTTTAAGTTTTAATAACCAGTTTATTAAAATCATGAGAATTAGGAATATATTTTAAAAATAACAAAAAAACTATTTTATTTTTGTTTAATATCTGGGATTGCAAACTTTATATGTAAGATGTATTCCCAATATTAGATAGTTTATATATATATATATATATAAAAACATTAGAACAATTAAGTTTTTTACCAGATAAAATAAGGATCTCCTTATTAAGGAGGTTTTTTCTTAAACTTTAGACAAAAAAATAATTAAAAAAACACAATACTACTATATTTATATTTGTAAACCACATGTTGAAATTTATAGAAAATAAAAATGTTTCAATACTTATAGGGTGAATTCAAAATAGGTAAATAAATTATGAAGTTAAATATTTTACAAGAGTATGGGAATAAAAACTAACAAATGTTCAAGGACTAAAATGTTTAAAAAAAGAAAGAGTGAAAGATGTTAAACATATTATGGTACACAAAAAGGAGAAAAGTAATAGTAGGAACAAATTAGTCAATTGCTAAACAAGACCTAGGGTATTTTACAAGGGAGTATAAATATATTGAGAAAAGGAGTTCATGACTTTTCTTCGACCAAAACATAGGAGAAAAAGAAAAGATTGACCTCCCTCTCTTTGCACACTTTTCCCATCCAAAAGCACTTTGCATACATATACCCTAAACACTTAAATGAAAGAAGAATAATCTAGGTGTGTAAAGCTATAAAATCTTGAGGTTTGAATGGCACAAGGGCTGGCTGAAATAGTGGTAAAAAAAGGGAAGAAAAAAAAAGGGAGAAGAAAAATCATCAAGAAAACACCCTTAATCCTTGGATAAATTCATGAGGTAAGGATAAATATTTGCTCTTTTATTATTATTTTGATTCAATTTGAATTCAAATGGAGAAAACCCTAAAATAAATAATCCAGGGTTCCTAAAACTTTATGATTTTGAAAGATCAAATGATGAAATTAGAAGGTTGAGATGAAAAATGAACATTTTCAGATTCTATGACAAAAAAAAATGATATAAATTAAGAGAACAAACCCTCCTTAGGGCTAACCATGGAAGGAAAAAGAAAGAGAATAAAAATTTGATGCCAATCCTTGTTAATTATGACCTTACATGGTTATGTTAAGGCTAAATTATGGGCTGAACACAGAAGCTTAAATATGTTAATATGTTTATTTTATTTTTGATATACAAGTATAAAGATGTTGTTAGTGTTAGTTTAAGAGATTGATATGTGTATTAAAATTGTGTCACCATATAAATATGATGAGTTAATGTATTGATTTACATGAATAAATTTTAAGGAAATGTGACCTGAATGTTTCAGCCTAGAGGAAAAAATTTATAAAGGAGTCTTTTTAGTCTTATTTTGTGCTATTTTGTTATATCTTGTACTTCATAATGTGAATTGATGGATGTTGTAGTATATAGAATTGTTTTGAGCATCTTTTCGAGAGAAAAAAATTGCATTTGAAATAATTATATTAACTCTTGAGATTGTGTGGGGTATTGTGCCATAAAGATAATGATTAAATTCTGGCCTAATAGACTTTATATGAAAGGAAGTCCTAATGTGTGATATTGAATTGGTGCCTAGATATATGGACACAAATTTGGATAGTTTTAGTAACTAGAATTACAGCTAATGTTAGACATAAAAGATGATAGAAATTGCTATATTCTATCATATGAAAGTTACAGACAAATAAGTTTTAAGATTAGTTTTGACTAATTGCATTCATGATGAGATTGATAGGAAATGAATTGTAAGATTATTCGCTTCACCTAATAACATTCACATTAGGATTACTAGGAAATGATTAATAAAATTAACTATAGCTAATGGTGTTCATGTTGGGATGCTCAGGAATGGTTAATAAGGCTCAATTAGTAAAAGGTACCCGTGTTTAGATAACCTAGGAAAATTTATAAGTACTGTAATAACCTATTTTTGGGTCCACCTCATAAAACATAAAAAAATAAAAACTATTATAAAAAAATATAAAAAGTGAAAAAAAAGATGTCAGCGCACCCAAAAAATGGGTAAAAATTGGTTGAAGTGGTTAAAAAATACAAAGATTAAAATTTAACAGTATTTTATTGACTAATCACAGCTCTATTGACAAACAAAATTCAATTTGAGTAAGACAAGTCCAAAATTAGATGTTTATGGATTCAATTAAATTTTATTAAAGATTTAATTGAATTTATGGAGAGTTTGATTGCAAGAAAAAAAATTGATTTTAGAGTCAATTTAGGCTTTAATTGGAAACAATTAAAATTTTAGGATCAAATTATAATTTTTGGATGTTTATTTAGTCAAATCAAGGGGTTAATTACATAAATATTGAAGTTTGATGGCAAATTAAAAACTTATTTAGAGAAATCCAAAACTAAGGACCAAAATAGAAAAGACGCATAAGTAGAGCGGCTGAAATTAAATCCAGTCAAGGACCCAAACAAAAAAAATTAAAAATTTATTGTTCAATTGAGGGTCAAATTACTTAATATCAAGACCAATGACCAAACTAAAAAAGACGGCTAACTTTAAGGTTATTGTTGGTTTTTTGACAACGATGCAATTGCATTGATTTTTAAATCAAAATTACAATTTAAAACTTGATTGATAAAATTATAAATTGAGGACCAAAGTGAAATTTAACATGTTTTTGCTGCCTTTTCATTTAAATAAAACGACACATTTTGACTAAAACAACGTTATTTCATTCACTGTTTTTTTTTTTAGAAGGCCTGAAATAGTGTCATTTTAAACGGCACCATCATCTTCTTCCTCTGGATATGTGATACAAGGGAAGAAAAAGATTTTTTCTCTTCTCTCTATCACCACCTTCTTCCCCTTCAAAAAGACGTTGCCTCCCTTTTAAAAGGAGACTGACTTACTACCTTTTCCATTTGTTGGAACGACGATAGAGGGCTGCCAACACAGTGACCATCCCTCATCCACATCCCCTCTATTTTTGCCTATAAAAACAGGGGGCACACGACCCTGGGACAAAGAAAAAAAGAAGGAGGGGAGACCAGACCCGAGAGATAGAACAAAATGAGAGAAGAGAAAAGAATAAAGCGAGTAGAATAGAGGGAAAAAACCAAAAAAAAAAGTAGAGAGAAGAATAAGCAAAAACAATGAAAAATAGAGGAGAGAGAGAAGAAAAAAATAGAGACACCATGCACCACTGTGCCCCAACCACCACTAGCAGTGTTGTTGCACCGTCACGGTCACCAGAAGCATCGTGAGCCACCACAGGTCAACCTTCTTCCCTTTCCTCCTTCACCTTTGTCCATTGTTTCCTTTTTTTTCTCGACTGTTCACATTGTATGTGAACAGTGGAGAGGCCCACTCAGCCCATTCCTTGTAGTTGGGCTAGGTTTGGCCTAGCCCATGCAATTGGGTTGGTCTGGTCCATTTCAAAAAAAATTAAAAAAATTAAAAAGTATATTTTTTTTTGTAATTGTAATTTCTCCACTTTTTGTTTATGTTTTTTTTTTAAATTAATATCTATCTATATTTACATTAAAAAATATAAATCCAGTATTAAAATACCTATTTTTCATCAAAAATTCCAAAAATACAAAAAAAATTGAATAATAAAAAATGTTTTCCATTGGATTGTTTTTGGGACAATAATGTTTGAGCGGAATAAATCTTTTTATAGAAGGAGTGTTTATCCTTTTTAGGATTGACATTTGTTTTTGCTGGCAGAGGCTAAGAACATGGTTTAGTAGTGGATTTTGAATATAAGAGCAACAAGGATTGATCCTTCTAGCATATCATAATTATATGTTTTTATTTGTAATAGCATACTTTACAAGATATTTTTATCTTTGAGGGATATGGTTAAGTTTGGATAACAAACAAATAAAACTAGGCCACTACAAAGACTAGACTCAATAGAACTTAGAAATGAGTCTTGGAAGTTTTGGAATCTAGCATCTCGAAGGACAACTAGAATGGAGGTGTTTAATTCTTCTTTTGCAAGGGGTTTTATCCCAACTTAGATAAGGCTAACGTGGATATATTTATGGTCTCTAGCTAGATGTTTTTGTAAAGATTTTTTAGAGAGGGATTGGATGGTTTCAAAAGATTTTGTAAGCTGAATATCTCTGTTTTGGTTTTAATTGTAAAATCTGTTTTGAAAATATCATATTTAGATTTTTGACAAATCCGTGTTTGAAAAATCTTTAGAATTTTCCAATCACTAATGTTTTTTTGTAAAATCCTTAATTGTTGTCTCTTCACTCAAAAGATCCTAGCAGATCTTAAGTCCTTCTTTATGGGTGAAATTCACAAGTTAACTGTATGAAAGTTGGTCATATGGTATGATTTTAGTTGTTAAGGTACTTTTTATTTTGTTTCAGATATTTTCTTCTAAGAGAATTGGTAAGCCTGGAAAAAAAATTTCTTTCCAAAAAGCCTGGTTTGAATTCTCTCAATCTAACAAGAGTAAGGAAGGTATTTTTGTATCATTGGAAGTCATTGAGCTTCTTGCAGTGAAGGTTAGAGAGAATTTCAGCTTTTTTGTCTTTCAAATAGGAAGGATCTCTGACAAAATCACTTAAAGTGGGAAATGAAACATACTAGAAATAACTTGGTAGTTTCTATCATTAGTTTGACCTTTTCAAAAAAAAAAATCCTCCTATAGTGGTAATTGTCCAAAACCCAAAAACTATTTAAGTTAAAAACATTCTTACAAACAATCAGCCTATAAATACTGAAAACGGTTTTACTTCAAACCAAAACAAACCTATTACAAAAGGTCTTACAAGAATTTTACCAAACCTTATAAACCTTTTTAGTCAAAACCCAAACTAAAATTTAACCCCAAAAATATTATCTGTTACAAATGTAACTAGAAAAGACATACATTTTATTTTTGTAAAGTCAATACCAAACTCCATGAGCTCTAAATAGATGAAGAAACCATCAACCATATATGAAACCTATACATTGAAGCCACAAATATTGACCCCTCTTTTTCAAACACTTCTGAAGAAGAATTTCAAATTAATGAAATACCAACCACTAGTGCTACTTCATATACCTATATAAATTCCAAACAAATTAAGGCCCTAACCTAAGATCAAGAATTCATTCTTGAGACCATCAAAAGACTTGATAATCCTCAACTCTAAAAAACTTATCTAGATAAACTGTTGAAAGAATTTAACCAACTAGAGCACTCTCTATCTAGCCTTCCAAACCACTCAATATTACCCTCTACCAACACCAATACTGATGACTTTACAAAGATTCTTAAGAAGAAATCCAAAACCACAATCACAATCTTGGAATTACATTCTGAGGTTAAAACTCTCAAAACCGAGTTAAAAACCTTAAAACAAGTCCAACAGAAAGACTCTACTATACTACAATGTCTTTTGTTTAAAATTGAGAGTCAGTCTAACATTAAGTCTGAATCAAAAGATCAAATCATTGAATCTCATATATTACCTCATACACTTACAAATCTTGAGCATATTCCAAATGATTTCTTGAATGTGTTAACCCAAATATCTTCTAAAAATATTTGATTAAAATTACTCTAATTTTTTTCAGAAGATTTCAAACCTGACATTATTGTTTTATTTAACACAAGTGTGTGTGTATTTCAGTTATATATATAGACACACACATATACAAAGAATTTTAACAACAAGATGATAGTGGAGCTCTATACCAAATGAAAAATCAAGCATTTAAATTACATATTGTATAGGGCATAGATGAATGATGTCATAAAAGCAACCGATAAAAACATAAAGAAAAATATTCAAAAAATGGTAGTCACTTATAAAGATTGGCATGAGATGTTGTCATTTGCTCTCCATGTATATTGCATTACGTTAAGACCTCGACAAGAACTACTATGTATTCTTTGGTGTATGGGATGAAGGTAGTGATGCCTTCAGAATTAAAAATCCCTTCATTAAGAGTATTGATGGATTCCAAACTAGAAAAGGCCGAGTGGGCCCAAGTAAAATATGAAAAGCTAAACCTGATATGTGAGAATAGGATAATTATGATTTGTCATCATTAACTCTACCATAAAAGAATGGCGAGGGCATATGATAAGAACGTGAGACCTTGTTTATTTCAAAAAGAGAGATTTAGTGTTGAAGAAAATATTGTCTTTACCGGGAAAAGATTAAAGCAAATAGGTGTTGAATTATGAGGGTCCTTATATGATAAAGAAGGCTTTCTCTAAAAGAGCTCTAAAGATGTCAAAAATGGATGGAGAAGATCTAGCCAAACTTGTGAATTCTAACTCTGTAAAAAGATATTATGTCTGATGTGTTCAATTTTCTCTTGAATCAATAAAGTGAGGTTTGACAATTATTTCTTCGTTTAAATAACCTCCTTTAAATATTGCATAATCTCACAACATTTAAATAACTTTTCTAAAAAGAAAAAGATCTTGAAAAAACTTATTTTTTTTTGCATTATTACAAGAAATGTATCATAAAATGCTTAAAGATAAAATTTAAGCACTTCTCGATCAAAAGGTGACCACACCAAACAAACCCAAGCTAACCAGAGATTAAATTCTGTCTCTGGATAAATAGTTAGGTAATCACTCTATAACCACATGCAAGTTTCTTTCAAGACTAGAATAAAGTTTATTATTCCTAACAATATATGTTTTGAAATGAGAAAATATCATTCTTGTTATCCCTTCACTTTCTAAATAATATATCCTTTGCGGTCCCTATTTGAGCCAAAATAAGTTTCTTCTTCATGAAAACCCTGATTAGGATCATGCCCCATATTAGGGGCATCGTTATAAAAAATATGTGTGTGAGAGAGAGAGAGAAAGAGAAGAAGAATTTTAAGCAAAATGCCAAGATGCACAAGTGGATTTATAAAAGTTTGAACCTAACACTCAGGGGCATCATCATAAAAGAAAGAAAAAAAAAGAATAAGATAAAGGTTTAATGATGTTATAAGGCAAAGATACAGATCCATATAGATTCTTCAGCTAGTTTCTTTATTAAAAATAACATAGTCTATGAGACAAATCCAAAAGAAAAGGAGGGAAGAGAGAAGTGATCCTAAGTCTTTTAACTCTCAAACACTTTTTGAGCTTCAAAAGCATCCATTTCTTTCATAGCCCATAGCCATAGTCAATATTACAAACTTTTAAAGTCATTTCTAATCAAGCATGCATAAATTGGATGATAAATAATGATCTTACTATTCATGCAATAAAATAAAAGAGTAATGACCCACTTTTATCCATATAAGAAAAGTATAAATCCTAACATGAGACAATACTTTTTCTTCACACAATTTCTTTCAAGTAAATACTTGAAAACCTTTTGAAAAACTAAAACAAAAGGTCACCTTTGATGAAAGCCATCCTAAAAGACAAATTGTATTCTGAAAACTGACAAAACCCTTAATAGGAATTGCTTAAAGAGTTTTTTATATGTATATTAAAAGTTTAAGTTTTCATCAACAAAATCAAGTCTTTTAAAGATTTTTCTTTTTAAAAAAAGTTTATTTGCTGAAACAAAACCAAAAGGCTCTTAAATTGAAAAAGATAATTAAAGCATTGATAAAAGCATGATAAAAAAATAATGTCAAATCATACATTTTAAGAAAAAGGCCACCTATAAAAAGCTGGAGACTTCTTCCTGAAGATATTATGGGTAAGAGAGCCAGCATGAGAAATGGACTCACTGACACGACTAAAAAATTGATGTTTTCTCCTAAGTGTAGGAGTGTTGAAGTAATGAATAACCTGGTAAGACTGGGTCGAACCACAGGGAGGTTAATTGTATAAATTATAAATAACAATAACACAACAATAATAATAGTAGTAGTATTAGTAATAGCAGTAGTAAAGAAAAAAAAAGACGTTGATAAGAACTTTGAGATGGAAGATTAACGTAAGGATTAAACAATGATAACAATAAATATCAAGGTTAAAGGATCCACTAATGGTATGTCAAATAAGTATAATATAAACTTTTATTATTCAATTAAAAACCACACACAAAGGACGTTCTAATCAGATTATAAATTGTTAACATGATTACATTAGCTATTTTATTTGATTAATGCTAATACTTGTAAATCTTTTCAAGCATTCATGATTATAACTTATGTTAACAACAAATCAAGTTCCTTTCATAGCTCAGGTGTTGGTTATACCATATAGTATAGACTATGAAAGTATCAAACATTTGTTGTTCTAAGTGTTATACAACATAAATCTAGATTGGTCATTTAACGAGCAAAGTATTAAAGAGTGAACAAGATAACAAATACAAAATATATTGGTATCAAACATTAAAGTCCATATTAAGTTTACATTATACTTATTCTTACACTATTAGTATAACTTTTTCACCTTGACATAATAAACTTAGCTAAACATAATGAAGGAAAAATAAATAAATAAACAAAATAACAACATAAATAAGATAAAATTTAACTAAGTAAAGGAAATGAATTGAAAGGCATAAACTTGATATTAATAAAAGCAAAACTTAAGCATTACAAAAATATAAAGAGAGAAAACAAGAGCATGATCTTGATTTGAAAACCAAAATGCCTAAATATATGGTAAATGCCTCCTTTTATAGGCCAAAGTTGGAAACTATTGATTTGATGACTAATTGATGAGTGGGTGGCTAACTCTTGACTTGATGACAATCTTTATCTTCTATTGTCTGCCCAAAATGTTATTGATAACGTCAAAATTGGAAGCACTTCAGACATGAAAGTTGTAAAAACATTATCTTAGCTTTCTAGGATAAAAAGTTGAGATTATTTGGACTTCTAAAACTCTAGATATGGGCCAAACACTAAATAATGCTCAAGTTAGAGGACAGATTTAGACTTCTTTGTTGTTGCTACAATTTGGACTTGAAAATAACATTTTTAAATCTTAGGCTCTATATAAAAATTGTAGGCCTATGTCCTATATTTTTATCCATATAAAGCAGACCTAAATCCAAGATCTGTAGCTCTAGATATGATCCAATTACCAAACAATGTTCCAGTTTGGACTGCACCAGCAACTCTTTTCTAAGTTTAACCACCTCTTTATCCTTTCAATTTCAGTTCTTAAATTCATCAATCAATCCTTTCATTTATATGATAGGTCTACATTTAAAATGAATATTTACCATAAATTAAAGGTGTCTTATATTATTAGATATGTTATTATAAAACATGCTTTAGTTAAGGAGTTATTGATGCTTCAGGTGCAAAATGATGATATAAAACCTTGATAAAAAATGCACTTTTAAGTACTAAACACTCACCATACAAATCCAAACAAACAAGCTCACACCAAGAGGGAGTTTTACAAAATCGAAGTAAAGGGTGGGACCTATGTTTCCAAACCTGGTAAGAATGAATGCTTTCAACCCAAAAACATTGTACAAGATTTTTTTATTATTACAAAAAAATTCTTGAAAACCAACTCGGACTAGTCAAAAGACTGGTAAACAAAGAGTTTTCATAAGAGCTCTAGTTAAAGGGAATGCTAGATGGGATTTCAGGTTAATGACACAACCAAAAGATTAATATCTTCTTCTAAGTTCAGGAGTGTCGAAGTAATAAATAACCCAATAAGATCGGAATCGAATCATAGGGAGGTTAATTATATAAATTATGAATAATAACAACAAGGATAATAATACTAGTAATTATAATAATAGTAATAGTAATAGTAGTGGTAATAAAAAGAGCTTTAAAATGTGATATGATATAAGGATTAAACAATGATAAAATCAATTGTCAAGGTTAGAAAATCCACCAATGATATTTCAAGCAAGTATAATATAAACTCTTATTACTTAATTAGAAACCACATACAAAGAGAGTTTCAATCAAATTATAAATTGTTAATATGATTACATTAGTTATCTTATTCAAATAATACTAAAACTTATAAATGTTGTCAAGTATTTATGATTATAACTTATATTAACAACAAGTCAAGTTTCTTTCATAGCATAGGTGTCGGTTATACCAAACGGTTGGACTATGAAAGTGTTAAGCATTTGTTGTACCAAATCTTATACAAAATAAATCTAGATTAACCATTTAATAAGCAAAATATTAAAAGTGAACAAGATAACAAATACAAAACATGTAAGTATCAAACATTAAAGTCTATATTGAGTTTACAATATATTTATTCTTACACCATTAGTGTAACCTTTTCACCTTAACATGATAAACTTAGCTAAACATAATGAAAAAAAGAAACATAAATAAACAAGATAAGAACATAAATAAGATATAAGTTAATTAAGTAAAGAAAAGAAAATGAGAAGCATAAACAAGAGATTAATGTAGGCAAAACTTAAACATTATAATAAAAGGAGAGTAAGAACATAATCTTGATATGAAAACTAAGATGTCTAAATGCATGACAAATGCCTTCTTTTATAGGCCAAAATTAGAAATTATTGATTTGATGACTAATTGTTGAGTGGGTGACCATATCTTAACTTGGTGATAATTCTTATCTTCTTATCTACCAAAAACATCATTGCTAATGTTAGAATTTGAACAAACTTAAATCATGAAAGTTCTAGGAATTTATCTCGGATTTCCAAGAAAAAAAATTAAGGTCATTTAGACTTCTAGAACTTAAGATATGGGCTAAACACTGAACAGTGTCTAGGATAGATTTAGACTTTTCTATTGTTGCTAAGATTTGGACTTCCAAACAGTAGAATTGAGTTTTCCTTCCTCATAAATCTTTTAGGCCTATGTCTTAGCTTTTTATCCATATAGATTAGACCTAAATCCAATATCTAAAGCTCTAGATATGATTCAATTACCGAACATAGTTCCAGTTTAGGTTGAACCAGCATCTCTTTTCTAAGTTTGGCCCTCTCTTTGTCATTTTAATTTCAATACTTAAACTCATCAATCAATCCTTTTATTTATATGATAAGCTTGCATTTAAGATGAACATTTACCATAAATTAATGGTATCTTCTAGTATTAGACTTGTTATTATAAAACATGTTTTACCTAAGAAGTTATTGATACTTCAAGTGCAAAATGATGATATAAAACTTTAATAAAAATACACTTTTAAGTACTAATCAATTAACCAAGCTACAAATATAGATTTTTTTTTTGTTCTAGCTAAAAAGGATTGCCAGATAGGATCTCAGGTTGTCAAGCTATAAGATTTTAATTTAGGTTAAAAGGATCGCCAGATGAGATCTTAGGTTGATTGAGCTACAGGTAGATTTTGGTTTTGGTTAAAGGGATTCGTCAGATGGGATTTCAGGTTGGCTGAAACGCAAAGATAGATTTTTGTTATGGTTAAAGGGGATTGCCATATGGGATCTTAGGTGGATCAAGCTATATACAAATTTTGGTTCTGTTTAAAGGGGATCATCATATGGGATTTTAGGTTAACCGAGCCGCAAGATTTTAGTTCTAGTTAAAAGGAATCACTGAATGAGATTTCAAGTTGTCTAAGTTACAAACAAAGATTTCTTTGATTCTAGTTAAAGAGAATCATCAGATGGGATTTCAAGTTAACCCAACCACAAACATAGATTTAGTTCTAGTTAAAGGGGATCGCTAGATGGGATCTGAGGTTGATCTAGCCTTATAGATTAGATTTTAGTTCTAGTTAAAGAAGATCACTAGATAGGATTTCAAGTTGATTGAACTTTACACAGATTTTGGTCGGGTTAAAGGGGATCATTGTATGATATTTTAGGTTAACCGAGCCATAAAAGTTAATCTCTATCACTAAATAGGATTTCAAGTTGATCGAACTACACATAGATTTTGGTCAGGTTAAAAAGGATCATCGCATGAGATTTTAGGTTAATCGAGCCCTAAAAACAGAAATTTTAGTTCTGGTTGAAGCAGATCGCTATATGAGATCTCAAGTTGACTGAACTGCATAAAGATTTTGATTTTGATTAAAGAAAATTACTAGATTACGATTTCAAGTTAACTTTATAAAAGATAGAGATTTAAGAGATCATTAAATTGAGATTTCAGAATAACCAAGCTATACATAGTTTGATTATGATTCTAGTTAAAGAGGATTGCTACAAATATCAAAGTTTCAAATTAATCGAGCTAAAAGTTTTGAGAAGATCAGTTTTGGAAGAACAATTTGTTTGTCTTTACAAACTTACTATGCAAAGCACTTAACCAGTAAGAAAAAGAGAAAATACAAAAACAAAATATTGGAAGAAAACCAAAATATATATATCAATGAGAAGATACTAGAGCATCTAGAAAATGGGTAAATATTGGTTAAAAAGGTTCAAAAATATAAAGATTAAAATTTGACAATATTTTTTCAACTAGTGAAGACCTATTTGTAAAGAAAATTTAATTTGAAAAAGAGAAATTCAAAATTAAATGTTTAAAGACCTAATTAGATTTTGTTAGAGATTTAATTGAATTTGTGGAGGGTTTAATTGTAAGAAAAAAAATTTAAGTTAATTTGGGGTAGGCAAGGCATCAATAAATTGATTATTGTTTGTGCTTATATGAGTGAATTTTATCTCATTAAACTCATTAGCCAACTTAGAGAGAATCTTAGTACAACATCAGTTTCTCATTCTCTTTTCACTTGGCATATAATTAGCAGTGAATCTTCATAAACATTGAGTTTTCTAACTTTTAGCTTTAAAACATCTTTTTGACTAACGATGCAAGCTTTATATTAGGACATGTAGTTGATGCATTCAAATGCAACCTTAATAAAACATGATATTGCTTTTTCTTTGGGGAAATTATCACTGCTCCAACCTTATTCTCTAATTCACTCACTTCTTCATCAAAGTATATGGTTGGTGTAATTATATTATTGATAGTTTCACCCATATTTATCTAATGTTTTATCCATGTTTTATTTGTAAAATGTCTTGATATTTTTTATCTTATGTTTTGAAGGCATTTTTGGATGAAAAATGCAAAAGGAAGTAAATTTAAGATAATTGGCAGATTTGATGTTTAGTCGATATTTTGTGCAGAGCGTAAGTTCTAGAGATCGAAATGAAGTGATTCTAGTGGCACTAAAAAGCTAACATCCATACTTTTTTGGAAATGTAATGCAAGAAAAATAAAAAGAGAAAGATCATGGAAATCACATCCTTCAAAGTCAAATCTTGCATTCTGCCACTATTGACCTTTGTCTATTCAAAATTCAATATCTGGAGCTATAGAAATCCAAGTTCTATAAACTCCAAATTTCATCCAAAAAAGATGTTATATGAGAGAGATATGATTTTTCAAAGATGACAACTGAATTCTGCTAGCAATCAGGTTTTGTGAAGAAACGAATTCAAATTATGTTTCGAAGCTTCTAAACCATCATCTAAGTTTTTATATCAACAATTTAGCTCCTCTAAGTAAGAGCTTAAAGATTTCATCCAAGGCTATTTCTCTTTTTTATGAAAAATAGTTATTGAAGTACTTAAATGTTAATTGTCAACTTAAAAGAGGATTACTTTGTAAATTAGGAATTAGGGTTTCTTAGCATATAAAAAGAAAGAAAGAGAGGAGAGAAGCGGGGCAGCCACCAGAAGTTAAGAAACAAAAATTCTCTCCTCTAAACACCCAAAAAAATAAATCATGCCCTCTTCATTCTTTAAGAGTAGTTGTTCAATAGTTATGCAAGGCTAAGCTATTTTCTTGGTTGCAAGGACACAACAAACCTTCAGATTTTAAGAACCGTGAGATTTATTCTTCCTTTTATTTTTAGTTTTTATTATGAATGAGTATGATTGTTTTCCTATGCATATTTCTATGATTGTTGTTGATAATTGCTAGAGCAGAACTCTAAGTTATTATTGTGAACAATTTATTGCTAAGTTTGATATCAAAACCGGAGTTGTGATGGATGAACTTGTGAAGCAACTAAGCTTGATAATTGTGGTGGAACTACATTATTAAACTTAGAGAGAACACTCAAATATCTAGTTCTTAGGGCTGTCATTAAACTAAATCATTAATACGAACATTGTGATTGTTTGTTAGTTAGGGTTAGTTATACGGTGAATCCGTTAATTAACCAACATTAAGAAAAGATAAAAATTCAGAATATAAATTATATTTTTATTTCAAGGATCGGTTATAATTTCTGTTGGTGGATGTGTGTTTGCAACTAAGGTTTGTTTTCTTGATCAATTTCGATTTCAATTGATTTTGTTTGCTTGTTTAATTTCTTCCATAGTTTAGATCATTACAAATCAAAACCTCTCAATTGCATAACGTATAGCATAAAAATCTAACATAAATCTTCCTTATGGTATTAACATCTTGCTTGCTTTACACTATCTTGTGTGTTGTGTCTTAAGCTAGGGTAATTAATTTGTGCGACCATGACATCGCAACAATGGTTCACTAGTTATTTGCATTATTATCATCCTTAACCACCAATACATCCTTACCAAGAAGATCAAAATTAATGACTTAGAATCTTCCACAACATTATTTACTAAATGACTTGTAAGTTTGCTTTCTTTTATGGTCTTCCTTGTCATATAGACAATATTGTATTCTACCATTAACACTTGTTATCTTGCTTGATAACTAAGGCTTTATCTAAATGTATCTGAGCGAATCTAGCTTTGATATCAACCAAGTCATGTAGTATAATATATATTGCCTAAGTATTTTTGCATCGTAAACTAAAGCATAACATAACCTTTCTATTACAGTATATATGGATTCACATTCATTAAACTTTTCTACCATAATATTAGGTAGTGAATCCTTAACCTTATTGATTCGTACATACAAGTGCATTTTTATCAAGGTTTTATATCATTATTTTGCACTTGAAGTATCAATAACTCTTTAACTAAAGCATATTTTATAATAATAAGTCTAATACCATAAGATACCTTTAATTTATGATAAATATTCATCTTAATTGCAGGCCTATCACATAAATAAAAGGATTGATTAATGAGTTTAAGTATTGAAATTGAAAAAATAAAGAGATGGCTAAACTTAAAAAAGAGATGCTAGTTTAACCCAAACTGGAACATTGTTCAGTTATTGGGTCATATTTGGAGCTGTAGATCTTGAATTTAGATATGCTTTATATAGATAAAAAGTTTAGACATAGGCCTAAAACATTCATGGAAGGCAAGACTCAATTTTGATGCTTAGAAATCCAACTCTTGGCAACAATAGAAAAGTTAGAATCTGTCCTACAACCCAAACATTATTCAGTGTTTAGCTCATATCTTGAGTTATAGAAGTCCAAATTACCTTAATTTTTTTTGAAAAGCTGGTATAATTTTCTAGAACTTTCATGTTAAGTCTATCCAAATTCTAATGTTAATAATGATATTTTATTCAGTGTTAACTTTCATGTTAAGTCCAAAACATTCATGGAAGGCAAGACTCAATTTTGATGCTTGGAAATCCAACTCTTGGCAACAATAGAAAAGTTAGAATCTGTCCTACAACCCAAACATTATTCAGTGTTTAGCTCATATCTTGAGTTATAGAAGTCCAAATTACCTTAATTTTTTTTGAAAAGCTGGTATACTTTTCTAGAACTTTCATGTTAAGTCTATCCAAATTCTAATGTTAATAATGATATTTTGTTCAGATAAGAAAATAAGGATGGTCACCAGGTTAAGATGTGGTCACCCACTAAACAATTAGTCAACAAATCAATAGTTTTCAATTTTGGCCTATAAAAGGAGGCATTTGCCATGCATTTAGGCATATTAGTTTTCAAATCAAGATCATGTTCTTGCTCTCTCTTTATTATAATGCTTAAGTTTTGTTTATATTAATATCTTATTTATGATTCTCATTTCCTTTCCTTTACTTACTTAACTTTTATCTTATTTATGTTCTTATCTTATTTATTGATGTTTGTCTCTTTTATTATGTTTAGTTAAGTTTATTATGTCAAGGTAAAAAAGTTACATTAATGGTATAAGAATAAGTATAATACAAACTCAACATGGACCTTAATGTTTGAAACTAACATGTTTTGTATTTGTTATCTTATTCACTTTTAATATTTTGCTTATTAAATGGTTAATCTAGATTTATATTGAATAACCCTTGGCACAACAAATAGTTAACACTTTCATAGCTTAAACCATATGGTATAACTGACACCTATGCAATTAAAGGAACTTGATTTGTTGTTAACACAAGTTATAATCATGAATACCTAACAACATTTACATGTATTAGCATTATTCAAATAAAATAACTAATGTCATCATGTTAATAATTTATAATTCGATTGGAACCTTCTTTGTGTGTGATTTTTAGTTGAGTAATAAAAATTTATACTATATTATTTGAAATATCATTAATGGATCCTTTAACCTTGACAATTATTTTTATCATTGTTTAATCCTTAGATCAATATCACATCTTAAAGCTCTCTTTATTGTTGTTGTTGTTGTTGTTGTTGTTGTTGTTATTGTTGTTGTTGTTTATATAGTATATAGTTAACCTCCCTATGGTTCAACCCCGATTTTATCGGGTTATTTATTACTTTGACACTCCTGCACTTGAAAGAAAATATCAATCTTTTAGTTGTGTCACTTATTAATCATATTTTTATGATTATTTCTCAATATATATAAAAAATCCTTCGATCCAAGAGCTATACTCATCATTCGATATTGTACATGCCATGACAATACTCTTGTGCTAATATATAAAGGTTCGATTTATCCTTAGAATATGTTAGAATTGATGATTTATTGCTAGTTTTGCTTTTGAAATAGTCTTTATATATTATATGTTTGGAATCCTTCTTCTTTTTTTTTGCAAGAATGAGAGCTATTTATAAGTTCAAAACAAACTAGTTGTTTATAACCACTAACAGCCCAAGCAGTCAACCGATTCATATTGCTTAGCCAATTGGTTGACCAATTCTTATAAATTTTTAAGTGTTCATCCATGATGAACAAGTTGTTGCTCAGTTCATGCAAAATTTTAGTTTTGACAATTTCAAACCTGATGATTTCTTACAACCATTTTATTAATCCTTTTAAATATATGCAAAGTAAAGTGTATGCATTCATTTTAATTATGCTATCAAGTAATATATAAGAATTTATATGTTTAGTACTAAAATGAATACATAAAAACTAAATTTTCATTTACTTTGCAACTTAGACTTATTTTAAGATGGATATCAGTTCAAGAATTCACCAGGTAAAAACTATTAAATCTAAGAATTTGTATAAATCAGTTGACCATTTAGTGATACCAAATGGATCGGTTGATCAATTGGTTTGATCAATGTGAACTGGTTAACTATTTAGTCATTAGTAGGATTCTAATGACTAGTTTTTGTTGGTTCCAATAACTATAAACAACTAGTTTTTTATTCTATGCCTATAAATTACCCTTCACTTAGCCAACACAAGTGTGGAACTACTAAGGCAAAAATCTAAGCATACCCCCTCTTAAAAATAATTTATAATACCCTTGTTCCACTTTTAATCATCCAAAAACAAGGTTAATATAAATTGACAAAAATCCTCCAAAAGAATTTAATGGTAATTCCAATTAGCTCTACCAAAAAAGTATATTCTTGAAAGTGTATGTGACACTTAAAACACATAGAAAAATCTCTTATAGACTAAATTGTGAGTGGTTTAATATTTTTCTTTAAAAAATATTGGTGAAAGATTTTCTAGTCTTTATTCCACTAAAGGACTAGGGATATCATTTTAATTCAAAGTCTATAAAAGGATTGGATTTGATTGTTCACCAGCAAAAGAATTGTGTAAACGGTTTGGTCTCATCCGCTAAAAAGATCGATGTATGATAGTGGAACTCTTGAATGGAAGTTTAAGGAGAGGAATATGTGGTTTATCAAACCTCTATAAAACTTAGTGTACTCTCCGTAACCCTATCTCTTTAATTATCGTATTTATATTATTTATTGCTTCCGCATTAGATTAAGTGTTTAGAATTGCATGTTATTAGATAAAAAGTTTTTAAATTGTAGTTTTATCTTGTTCACCTAGACTATCCCTCTATGGTCTAACACACTTAGGCTCACACACCTTGCCTGACTTGGCTTTTTAAAAAGAAAAAACTTTCAACATCGGGTTTTTGATGAATTTTTATATCGTTATTTTTTTAATTTTATTTTTTAATATTATGCTTATTTTGAATTAATCTTTATGTTTTTATCATAAGATTAAAATAAAAAAATATTATTAAACTTATTGAAAATCACAACTCAGGTTATAAATTTAACGAGTTAACTCGAATGATCAAAATTAAACCTCTTTTTACTAGTTATCAAAATTATCTTTAAACTCGTGCATTTGGTCTTTATTTTTAATGTTATTTTTTATTTATTATTTTTTTATCTTTGAATTTGTTAAATCAGTTAAGTTTTATCAAAGTAACTTTGATATGATTTAATTAGAAATTCAGGCTTCATAAAAGCTTAAATCAAAAGTTTTTAAATTTAAATTGTTGAATAAGGATGAATAAGCTTAGATATTTTTTTATATTCATTTTTTTTAATATACAAAATGAACTAGCATTGAAGAAAAAATATGTAACTCAAGGTTGGACGAAGCCGGCCTAAGCACACTTGGGCCACGATGCCAGGCCGAGCAGATTGGAAAAGAAATAGAACCACGAGTCATCCACATGATGGCATGTCGTTCATGGCCATCCTATCCCATTAGTGGTCATAATATTTGCGTTGGTACCGAATTCCAGCTTCTCACCGATGCCAGGCGCATCAAAACTCCAACACTTGCTCTGATTTTTGTTAAAAATAACATAGATAGACTTCCTACAAGTAAATATAACTTTAAAAATCATTTAAAATAATAAATTAACACAAGATGATTTTAAAATCTATTACATCTAATATTTAAAATTCTTATATCTTGCAATCAAATGGACAATGGTAAAACAGTCCAATTCTAGTGTTTTTAAATTCTTACATGTGAGAGCTTGAATTTAAATATAATCCATCTCTTATCTCTTCTTTATTTAAGCACATCTACTTCTAAAAATAATTATTATAGGACAAATAATCAGTATCGGTGAAAGATATAGCTCAAATATTAAAATATTTATTTACAAAAATAAATATGAAAATTTATGTCTCATATATATCCCTAACTTATATACTATCAACCAATTGCTATATTTTTTTTATGTAGTCCACTTATCAATTATAGGTTTTTTATTCACATAGAATATTCGGATTAATTTGCATGCATCTCAACTAATCTTTATGATTTTTAAAGTTAATAATTAGGTAAATTTCAAGTTTTCATCAGTATTAACAACTATAGAACTCAAATCTAAAATTATAATTTTGAAACTCAACCTAATAGTCAACTTGATTAACCCAAAAAAAAAGAATACTTTCAAGATGATGAAATGATAACAAGATATAAGCAACTAGAGAGAAAGAAGATTTGAGAATACTTTCTGAATGCTAACAGAAGATACGATATAACAATTTCAAAAATAAATTAAGGCTATAAATACTAAAGAAAAAAAATGTAAAATAAAGCAACCGTATAGATATTGTAACCAATCAAGGTACAAGATGACTGGTATCCAAGCATCCTAAACATTGTAGCTCCCACAAAATTCAAATCAATCGAGAAAAATCTAAAATAAGTTTTTGAATTTCAACAAGAATTAGCATCATATAGAATTGTCCTAAAAAAACAAGAAACAACTAAAATAATATATACTAAACTAGGATAATTAATTTATATTCTTCATCAGCATTACAAATTCACTATTTTTTAGCCAAATATCGTTACAAATCAAAGCCAACAATAAAAACCCATGTGAAAACAAAATAAGACCTATTAATAGAAATGAGCATAAACCTCCTATTAATGCCACTATTTCAAAGAATGGAAGATAGTAATCTTTTCTCATTTCTCTCTCTCTCCCTCGAAGAGATTATGTCCAAAACCAAGTTTCCTAATCTAGGTGTTCATAAATTTTGTAACTTAACAAGTTTCTTAATCTAGGTGTTCATAAATTTTATAACTTAACAAATTTCTTGATCCAGGTGTTAAAAAAAAAATCCTACTTGTCCTTAAAAACAAGAATACAACTGAAATAATTCATCATTATCTTTTCAGCCCTGTCAATTTACTTAAAGAAGTGCATGTAAAAACCTTAAATAAAGATGTGCAAAAAAAAAAATAGAGAAACATAACTTTGGGTGTGAATTGCGAATGAATTGATGCAAAGATCGAGAACCGCGAATCGATGCCAGAACAACAAGTTAAAAAAATAGAAAAAAAAGAGAGTGAAAGAAAAAGATTTGTGTAAAGAAACAAAAGTCTAACCATATTAAAATCATTTTTTTTAATTAATCAAGAGTCTTCTGCTCCTCTGCTCTTCGTGATTGAAATCGCTTTCTCTTTAATTAAATTTTCACTCTATATGCAATTCTATTTTTTGTCTTGTTTTACGTCTTTGTATTTTTAAAAAAACTAGGTCTCAGTCGGGTTTACCTGGGTAAACCGAGTTTCATCAAGCCAACATCCAAGCGAGTTTTTACTCAAATGTAGACCAGTTCCAAACCTAGATTAACCGGGTCCTAGGTCGACCCAACAGATCAGTCTAGCTTTCAAAACTTTGCCTAAAACAATATAGAAAACAAACTTCTTGGTTCTAAATTTTTTATCGCTAACCACCTACTATAAGTTTAATTTTATTTATTACATAAAAGTACTAAAAAGCAGCTTATATTATTTTATTTTAAATTTAGAGTAAAAAAAAGTTCATAAACCATATTTGTATATTAAAATTGAAGGGCCAAAATTAGCTTCTTGCCAATTAAACAATGAACCAAAGAATTGACTAAAAGAGCAATTAATGGCTAATTTTGAAGTGAACAGTAACCACTTCACTATGAGTGAAAAAAGAAAACAATGATAAATAATAAGCCACCAAAAAAAAAAATGAAACCTATCGGTAAGACTGGGAAGGTTTTGTGATTTCCTCCACTTAGTCTAGGAAACTTGAATCAATAAAGTTGTTGGTTAAATATGGAACATTTACAGTAGCACTTATCATTCAATAAATAAATAAATAAATAAACTTTTTAAAGCGGCTCATTTTCTTCATTAATGACAATTTAAATGGTTTTTTTTAATAAATATAGTTACCTTAGCCCAATAAATAATTAATAGAGAATATTATCAAACACGATTTAAAACTCAACCCAAACTTTTATGTATATTTGCATTATATAGACATACATTTTAATATCTCAATATTAACCCAATGCACGCATGAATAGATGAATATCTATTCAGATGCCACAAATTTAATTCATGGAATATAAACATTTAAATATTTTACTTGGAGTATATGATGAATAGAGTACAAATATAAAGAAATCCAACTCATAAATATTAATTACCTTCCCTAGTTTTGCCCCAGTCTTCCAAAGAAGAATGAGATGAAATGTGAAGAGGCAGATCTTCATAACCCTTATTCTTAAAAAACATCAAAACACGACAGGCATTCGAAGATTTCATGAGAGGCACTGCGCTGGATGGCACTACAAGGCTCAAGCCTATAATTATAGGGATCAATTTAAGGCAACGGTCTAGTTAGAGAATAGAGGCCCAGAGATTCGCAGTACATTTCAAGTCCAACGTAATTTAAACACGAATGGCTTAACCCTACACAAATCTGTCCGAACCAACCCAATATAAATTCAAACCATAACCGTAAAGCATAACTTTTGTATATGATTCGGAGAGCCACGTGGTTCCTCAAATATAGAGTACACTAGCCACCAAACCCACCTTCATTAAAAACAATGGTATTTTTCTTAATTAATCCTTATTTCTTCAAATATAAAAATTAATAAAATATGAAAAATTAATATAAGAATTGTTTATTTCTTATCATTACAAATATGTTACAA
>SRLM01000612.1:100324-157398 GCA_015708895.1 Populus ilicifolia | reverse complement strand
GGGGGGGGGGGAACCTATCTAATGATGGCTATTATTTCTACCATGCTCTGCCCCGTACAATATATTTTCGGACAAAGGTGGTCGACATAAAATCTCATATTTACATTATCATGTCCAATCCCATCTTCTAACTATGCTGCTTGCATGTGGGTGTTTGACTCTGAATTCAAAAGTACAGATTCAACAACTTCCTCTTCCTCAGGCAGATCATCGGAAAACATTCCGAGTTGATTGAGGTTTCGGATAAAATGAGTGAATGATGGGAAGTGCTCTGGTGAGAAAAAATCAGCTCCCATTCTCTGATAAATGAACAAATCAACCGCACTTTCACCTGATATGTTTTTCTTTATCTGCTCAAACCCGTGAGGAGCTTTAGAAACCACCGAGTTCTGCCCAGAAATCTCGACCCCGTGTTTTCTGCAAACCGTTCTAATTTGTGCCAGTATTGACTCTGGGCTGGACAGGGACTCCTGAGGCTGATGCTTATCTGACAAATCCATTCCCGGCAAGATCATTTTGCATGAATTCCTTGCAAACATCTCTGCAACTGCTTCATAGCCATCTCTATTGACAGTGTTATAGAAGCCGGCTGTTAGTTCAGAAGGGTGCGAGCGTGTTTTGTACCATGAATGCATGAGAGGGATTTTGCCATGGACAGTTACAGAAGTGTCAATGAAAGAAGTAGAGGCAAGAGAGAGAAGACGATCTCCATGAGACAAGAGCTCGCTTGAATACCAGGAAAGGAAGAAATCACCATATGGGGAGTCCCAAGATCCCCCGTTGTCTTTGAAGAAGTGGTTCGAGTTTGGAAACTGGTCATAGCTCGGTGCATCATGTGGACCGCCAAGTCCCCATAATGGGTTTCCGGTTGCTTCAGCTTTTTCCTTAAGAAGGTTCAGCATGTTCTTATCATAACATTGAAACTCTCCGACTCCAAGGATGTTGCTATGACTTGCAAGCTGGCGATGAGAAGGATATCGTAGCTCCCCATCTGGTCCAAGACCCACTGTGACACCCTGCAAGAACAGGCATATATTAGCCAGTAATCATCAATGCACTGAATCCTGATACACTTCTTGTTTAATCAAAGCATTAAAAAAATCAGAAATTCTTACCGTAATTGTGGAAACAAAGAAATGTGAGAATGAAGACTTGAAGCTTTCACAAAATTCCTGATAAACTTGAACTGGAGTCTTCCCATTAAGAACTGGAACTTCATCAACAGCCACTGACAAGCACTCCCTGTAATGATTCCCTGACCGATCCGCATGGTAGATACTGGGTTCTGAATCACCTATCTGTGATACCCACTCAGGAAGGGGTATTTTTGGTTGTTTGCTACCATGGAAGCAGAGCGACACATGGAGCTTAAGACCTGCATTCTGAATCATCTCCGCAAGCACAAGGTATCCCGACCAGTCATACTTCCCCATCGATTCCTTCTCAACTATTCCCCACCACACTGGTAACTCCACACCGTCAATACCTAATAACTTCAAAGCTCTAAGTCCCGCCGCTATCGCTCGGGCATGGTTTACTGTATTGCAATCAGAAACTGCGTCCAACGGCAGCCCAACAAATACTCTTACACCATCGAGCTACATAACAAGATTGTAAAAGACCATCATTTTAACACCCTTACAGTCAACAAACATGATTACTGCAATGATAAACCATAAATCCTCAAGTGCCAATAAAAATAATTACTATAACTAATTCTGAGAAAACAAGCATTTTTTCTTAACAATACCTAGTCCAGATTGTTCCAGATATTAACTCGCACAAAAATTCAGCAGAAATAATTCAATTTCTAATCGCAACAGTGAGCGATTTCAATAACAAAAACATGGTTATTGCAATCAAAATATCATCAATCCCAGTCAAAGAAAAATCCTTTATTTTTAATGATTTTGCATATAATTCAGCAAAAAAAAAAGGGGGACATAATTTATCAGAATAAAACCTGAAAATTATCCTCTAAATAACTGTATCAAAATAAAATAAAAATCATTTCCTGAGTGAAACCAGCAAAATCTAAATCTCCAAGTAAACAAGGACTACAAACAAAAATAGAATAAACGAAAACTTGGGTTTCCTTACCGATTTGGGTTTTGAAGAAGACCCACGACGAGGAAGCCTACCGGATCGGACAGTCGAGGATTGAACAGCATTTAAAGTAAAGCTAAGCCCAGAATTTCTCCACCTTGCACATCTAGTATTATGCAATAAAGAAACCCTTTTTTGAAAATTACAAAACCTTATCTCTCTGTAAGATGACAACTCACTCCAGCTCGTACGAATTTTTGCCAGAGAAGAGCTTCCGATCACTGAAACCTCCATAGCCACGTGGAAAGAAATTGAAGAAAAATAAAATGAATTATTACACAGCGAAAGCAAACTGGAGGAAGAAAGAGAGAGAGAGGTCGTATCGTGTTCGTGGAGAAAGAGTTGTTTTTGGCTTTTTTTATAGACGCTTTTGGGGGATTAATCAACGGGCACTGCCACTAAAAGCACCTGCCACGCCACGTTTCTTTTTTTTTCTTTTTTCATGGTTGTCATTTTTCAGCCATAAATAATTTTACTTTAGCATTGCTGAATATTAAAAGGAATTGATAAATAAGAATTTTTAGAATATAAATTAGTCGTTAAATCATGATTTGAAAACGAAATATACTCTTTCTTCATATGAAAAGATATATAATTAGTCTTCACCCCATGGTTTTAACTTAATCACTGAGTTCTTAGGTGTATTAATGGAGTATCCAAAAGATGTATTATTCTCAGGATAAGAAACACAATTATGAGATTAGATCTGGCTCTGAAAGTAGCCCGTGATCTGTTAATCTAAACAATTTTTTTTTAATCAATCTTAAGATTTTGTTTCCGAAAAAAATAAAAAAATGAAGTTAATGATGATTAACATTGTATCCATGACACAAGTAGGGTTGATAACATATGATGATCGGTAAAAAACATCAATGATCGATTTGGGAGCTCATTGCTACCTTGGAAAGGAACACACAATTAATGTAGAAATAAAATAATGAAATCATCGATAAGGTCTCACATGAATCCGTGACTAAGGTACACGTATATACTGACAACATTAATTAGCATTGGATTACAAGTATCTACTTAATTTGTATACTTATCCGGCAACTGCATCTCCCAACTGTCTACAACCACCATAGTTTCATAACTAGATTAAGTAGGCTGGTGCTGTCAAATTATTTTTTTAATAAAAAAATTAATTATGCTAAATTTAAGATTCATTATTAATTTAATTAGATTTAATAATATTAGATAAGTTAATAATATAAACAAATTAACAATAACTATAGATAAATGGAAGAAAATAATAATTCTAGATCAAATTGAGTTAACACATAAAACTCATGTGATATTGTAATATATAAAATTAAAATAATTTTATAAAATAATAAAATCAAAAAATTTAATTATAAAAAAAACTTCAAAAAAAAGTTAAACTCAAATATTAACTTTTAAACCTATGATTCAGATTTTAAAATCAAAATCATTTTACAAGAATCAAACTAAAAAAATTATAAAGTAAAATATTTTAATTTGATTATTTAGAATAATATAATTAATAAAAATAAATAAATTAAATGACTACTTTAAAAATATACAAGGAATAACATTAAAATCAAGGAGCAAAGGAAAAAAAAATAGTTATAAGAGCAAAATCCAATAAGTTTTGCCACATATATTATCTACTAATGGAAGCAGCAGCGATATCTTGAAAATTAAAATATCATCATTAAAAAAATATCAACAAAAAAATTATTATATCACTAAGATCATTCATGTTTTGTACAAAATTATAATTTCAGGGTTCCAATCCAGAGTATCTGGAGTTATAATTAACTTGTGTTACAGTAAAATATCTATCCCTTTAAGCCTTTTTAAATTTTGTTAAAAAAAACATATTTTCGTACTATCAATAATTGTTATTTCACCCCAAAAATATTTTAAATGTGTTTAATTTAATAATAAAAGATATAAATTGGAATTAGTTCATGCATTATTGAGATTGGAATTTCTCTTTTAATTATTTAAGATCTATTACATTAAGTTGTGCGTTTTAAAAAAAAAAATCTAAAGGGTGATTTCAATATTCGAATCTTAAGAGAATACAAGTCTTCTTAATTATCATCATATCCATTTTTAAGAATAAAGACCTTGGACCTGGGGATAGACACTGGATAAAAGAGAGTGAGTCATGCATGTCTCATTAATCAATAAATCAATCGACAGTCTTAATCCCGATGAGATGCTCATAGAATGATTGAATTAATAATACTGGTGGTGGTGCAAGTGGGGAGGAGGGCCCTGAATTGATCATGTGGATGCAGCGGAACACATGGCCACTCTGTCGACGTGGACAGGCCGCCGGCCACCTCATGCCGACGACCATATCCATATTATTCTATTTCAAGAATTCAATGATGATGAAGTGGACTGGGCATGACACTTGGGTCTCACTGAGTGGCCAGTGGTTTAATTGCTGACTCATTTCCAGGCCAGATTTTTGGTAAGTTCTCTCCGAGAACAGATCTTCTGGCTATTGATAGCCGACCATTGAATTCGTGGAGGAGAACATTTCGGTCCCTCTGAATAATACATTGTTTGTGGCTGATTTCACATCGAGTTCTCCGTACTCAAATGTTCGATTCATTAGGTGGATTTGTTTTTTATGGTGCTATATTGATATTGTATCTGTCTATGTTTGAGGATTGATTTCTGTGGTTTATTATATTTTCAGACTGTTTTCCTCTTGAAAAAAAGATAAAGTTTTTTTTTTATGGTTTTGATGTAATTATTATATCAAGGATATAAAAAACATAATTTTGAAGTATTTTTATTTGAAGAACACCATTACATATCAAACACAAACTAAATAAGAAAAATGAGGAAAATAAATCCATATAATTACTTGACAACATTGAGAATTACAGAGGAGATAAATGATTTTTAAAGGGAGACGATTGAGAGGATATTTCCAGTATGTTTATCCCTCGTCTTCTTGTTAAACTATAGAGATGCATTCAATCATATATTTTATTTATTTATTTTATCTCTTACATCCTTACGGATATGAGATACTTAATTACTGGAGAGCTAGCTAATCAAGAAAGAAACCACTTAATCTTCTTCTTGTAAGGCATTACAGACACGAAAACAACGTAAATGATGTGAAAGGAAGAGGCTGGATGTTCATCGTCCACAAGGGACCCGCTGCTGCAAGATAAGCACATAGCATATGCTCGAATCTATGCATGGCCCCCATGAAACGTCGTAAGCAATTTGAAAAGAATGGATCACCAGATTAATTAATTAATTTAAATGATCGACGTCGAAATAAAACAAAAACCTCTCATTTCTTACCCTACCATGTTAGGCCGAGGAGGCAAATATCCACGACATCATCGATCCGTGATGATCCATTAATTAAAATGTGGTGGCAAATTGTCTCAGGGGGTTTGATGTGACCTGCATTTTGCTCAACAAAGGATACTGCGGCCCCGGCTGGGAATCTCAAGTGCTCGGAGCTGCTGCAGTTTTTGACGGGTTGCTTGCGCTTTTTTGACCACGTTGAAGCCGTGCCCAATTTTGCGTTGGATAGCCAACACCCTTTTCATCCCTCTTCTCTTGTTAGGTAATTGTGGTTGATTTGAAGAAGCTCTTCAAAAACATTTGATTCAGAGCACTGTTATAATTAAAACCCGTCTAACCCAACCCGAGTCAGGTTTTATAGAAAGTAAAGAGATTTAATTCAATATTACCCGGCAAAAACCCGAGTTAAATTCGGTCATTCTAATTAAAATCCAGTCAAAAATATAAATATTCTTTCTAAGAATCAAGAGCCCACCGGATCCATAAGCCTTGCACGACGATGTCAGATTGAGGATTACATGTGCTATTATTGTCAACACCAGCTTTTGTTATTCTAATTTCCTGTGGTCCAATTCATGGTTGACCAATGACAACAATATCGACCATTTTCTAAATATATTTTAAAATATCCATTTATTATTTGACTGGTGTGTTTTTGTTGAAAGTATTCAATTAATCCCTTTGGCTTAGAAGATCCATTATGAATGAGTTATCAAAACCAAGGCTGTCGTTTTACTGGAGAAGTGAAAGTTGAGATCTGCGTTTAAGATTCACCAAAAAAGCTAAAAAAAATAATAATAATTTTTATAGTTGAGTTTTGTGTATAATTAGGTTATACATAATCAACCTCAATCATAAAAACTAAAACAAACATCCTTTTAATTGAGTTATTAACATATTTATTTATGCAGAAATCATATCATCTACATAAATGTATAGTTTTTTTTTAAATGTACGAGACGTGAAACAGATTTTCTTATTTTTCATGTTGGTATGATGTCCTTATTATAATACAAGATAATTTCTAGCATTATAGGCAATTTAAAAGAAACACAATAAAGAATATTAATGTTATATTTTATTCATGAATTAAAAGAGAATAATTCTTTTATTTCTTCTTATTTATGTAAATACCACCATTAATAATTCGTTAATTATCAAGGCTAATTATAATATTCAAACTCGGTCACTCATCTTGAATATCAATGACCAAACTAACATTATTTTTTGCTAAAGCATATCAATTGT
This sequence comes from Populus ilicifolia, assembly GCA_015708895.1. Lineage (NCBI taxonomy): Eukaryota > Viridiplantae > Streptophyta > Magnoliopsida > Malpighiales > Salicaceae > Populus > Populus ilicifolia. The sequence goes on along the minus strand of SRLM01000612.1, from coordinate 150,732 downwards.
AGTTCTTCATATAGTTAGTATGTACAAAACATAGTTTACATAAATGCATTAATCCTTCAAACTAACTCATGACTCTTAAATTCAACTATTCTCCTGGGATGAACATTTTTCATTATAACTTAGGGCTTAAATGGATCTAAGCCACTCCACTAAACAAACTCTACCCTAGTTCTTAACATTGGTATTTTTGTGGCAATTATAATAGAAAATGTATGTCTTTTGAGTTTCTATTATTTTTCAAAGTTCATGCAGCTGCGTATTTTACTTGTTTTAATTAACAATCCATAAGATGTGTTACGGGCTCACGATACAAAACCATAAATGTACATTTCATAGTTGAGGATTGAGAGTAAACATTAATAGAGCTCTTCATGATCATTCTCAAGTTGCATATGGTAGTATTCAAGCCCACACTATCTTGGATTTGATGCCAATAACAAAAACGTTTAGCACCATGTTTAAAAACAATCAGCATAGCAATGATAACTGATAATGAGAAGAATAAATCATCCAAATCATCATTTTACCTAGCTATTAAACCTGATGAGAATTAGAATGTTAATCCAATGACCCATTGACCTTGCCTAACTTAGCCATGTTTCAAATCAAATATGGTGGAGGTTATAACTTGAGTCATATTTCAAATCAAATATGATGGGAGGTGACCTGGTTAACTTGGTGGTGGTTAATCAAATCAAAATATAGTTTGGTTTTCTATATTAAAAAATCTAAAAATATGTTATTTGAATTACCACAGATTTACCTGCTCAACTCACAATTCAAACCTTAAATGGAGTTATAAATTATTAACAATAAATTATATCACAAAAAACATATATGTAACGTGCAATTCAAGATGGAAAAAATATTAAAACAAAGGTATCTAAAGCTAAGAAATCTCGAAAAATATAGAGTGAAATGATGGGCTAGACCAATAGTAAATTGTAGTAACAGCACGAATAAGTTGACGTTGTGTAGATTATAGCAAACACATAATGAGTTTGGGTGGCATCTGGCATGGCAAGCAACAATCTCCAATACCATTATTACCTTTGCAAGGCACGAGACAAGAATCAATTAAGCTCTCATAGTAGTCTTTGATGCACTATAATACCAGAACAATAGGTGATTGTGATACACTGCTTTCCACGTAAAATTGATGAATCACAGGTAGAAATCGACATGCCAGAACGTAGTAATTTTTCAAGTCCATGGCCATGCAACTCTCTCCTTGTATAAGGATAATTGGAAGGTAATGATTTGTGGAATCCTAGAAGTAATTGAGGTGGTGGTCCTCGTGGACAAGGTAGGCCTCCTCCTGGATGGGGAGGCCCTCCTCCAGCTCTTCATCTGGCGAGTTGCACAAGTGCTCCTAGTGGAAATCAGAAAGTAAATTTGCTGAAAGACTTGGATACGTATTAAGCAATTTAGTGGGAAATTACATCTGGGTTCAGCCGTTGAGGATTTTGTGAGTCTGGGGCCAGATCATCTTGAATTATATGTGCACGGAGACTTAAATTTAAGCTACCCAGTGAAGCACATATTTGATGGTTAACATCGGACATGATAAACCAAATCCGACGAGTTTCTTCTAACAACAAAATATGCCTACCAACCTAGGTTACCTGGCTACAACTGATTTCCGACCATCCCTTCTCTCGGCACATACTAAGGTAATGGTCAATTTTGTCTTGCTCTTTCGTAAAGGATAGGGGGGAGAAAGAGATGCAAAAGTACAAAACAAAGGAGGAAGCTTTTGTTGGCTTAGGCACTGTTTGGCAAAGAAAGCATCATTTTTTGTGCTTTTGCTGGCGAAACGCAAGTGCAATTGCAGTGCAAAAAGGCGCCCAAATGCTGCTGGATCGTCGCTTCTATCATGGTTGATGTGATGCCACTGACATGTTAGCTTTGATATGTTGAAAACAGAAAAGGAATAAACGCCGACTCTCTGTTTTTTGCAGTCCTTTGAATTACTAAAAGAAATGCATAGTTTGTTGTCTAAACACTGGCCGTTAATACTTGTCTTCTCATGATGTGTTGAAGCTGAAATGGTAGCGGCCACCACATCATCCTTTTAACTTCCATTGTTTCTCTGGCAATCAAAGCAGACTACTTTCACATCTCACTCTTTACTGGGAGTGGGTGAGTGATAAATACAGCAGGCAAACGTAAATATCTTTCCTGATTTCTGTTCTCTATTGTCTAACAAAGACAAATGTTTAGGTCATTCAGGGGGCACAAAAAAAAAATGTAGAGATACATAACAAGCAAATTTGCCCCAAAGCCAGTGGTAAATTAGAGGGGCACTGTAGCCATAAACTCAATAGAAAGGCTTGTCAGGCCAAATTTTGGCATAAGATGGAAAGAATTATAACTGGTTCCAGCCAACACTGTTACGAACTCATTATACAATTGAAAGGAATGGCAGTCAAAGTAACAATCATATAGGCATTCTGAGTTAGGCCCCAATGTCCAATATCCATGTAATTTTTTGTGTCAGTGTTTTTCCATTTTCATTCTGTAAAGAACAGCAGAGCACCCCTCACATCGATTGATGGGAATACTTATTCCGCATGAATATAGGAAATGATGGAAGCGCTCAGAATGTACAGGTGAACCTTAAAAATTAGCAAAAAATACTCAAAACACAAAATGAGCTCCCAATACAAATTCATTAATCTTTCCACTAACCTAAATAGAGTTTTTCTAATGAAACAAGAAATAACAAAAAGAACATATACAATACTAGAAAAGTTTCTCAGCATGCAAAATAATGGAACAAGAGACGAGAAAAATGAATATAAAGTTATTTTACCTCTCCTTACAATTTAATTGGCTTTCCCGGAATGGAAACAAGCACAGCTTCTGCAGCTTCTGCAGCCTCATGGATAATCTCACAAACAATAGGAATTATATTACATGCCGTCTTTCTCTGACTTGAGCAGCATTTTTATCTCTGTTTCTTTCTTTTTGGAGCGCCAACTGCAGCTGGATCCACCAATGGCCCTGACCATGTTTGGATATGTGCTTTTGAATATGAGAAATTTGTGGTACTGAATGGGACATCAGGCGGATCAAAAACAGGATCGATGTGATGTGAAGAACCCAACGGGTAGCCAAGTGTCCCATCTTGGTGTGGAGGAGGAAATTTCTCGCTTTTGCTCTTTGCATTTGCATGAGTTATTAAACGGCGCCTCTGGTAAGGGAAAAGGAACAAAAGGAATTAATTGTAGGGGAATTAACACTAAGGTGTCAGTTGTGAAATGACAAGTCAAAAGAAGCAAATCTGATGAATTAACAATCATTGTGAATCCCTTAGCTTATCATGCAAGTAGTTCGTCTATTGCCTGTAAATAAATACATTTACTTCCCTGCCATTAAATGAGAAGTCACAATGTACGTGGAGGGAACACCATGGATGAATTGTTTAAATCACTAAAGAAGTCCTGACACAAATGTGATGCAAACCTACACGCATCCCATGGCCACGAAATCCAGTCCAAGTTCAGTTCTGATAAAGGGTTCCTGTTTGTTGCCTAACTATGAGATAAACAATTAGGCTAGTCAATCTAGACAGTAAATGCCTGAGACATGCAAGACACGCTGCTACCAAAAATTGATCTGCTAGGTGCTAGTTGACCGGGACACATGACAAATACCAGTAAGACTCTTCTATTGCATATCCTTTGACATGGAAAGAAAACATAAAAAGAAAGGGCACTTTTTTCCATACCGAACCATAATAAGGTTATTAGTTCTTTCAGTAGTCCATCATACCCCTACATTCATAGAATACACGTAATAAGGGAAACTCTTTCTATAAACTAGAATAAACACTTTCTAAAACCAAGCATGCACATGCATCACCCAGTGACCGCAATGTTGTGAAATGCCATTTTCTCACCCCAAACTTTCCCCAGAAAGCTGTAATCAAATCCATATCTATAGACTATGACCCAAATTCAGGAGATCTATATATATATAGGCTCCCAAGTACATAGCTGTGTAATGATTTTTTCTGAAACAGTAAAAATTTGGAGAATATGACCAGCTGTGCTTGATTGGTCTCCACCAGCCCAGAAAACTGGTGCAAGGACATTTACCCAGCCTATTATCCATAGGGTATATTCTGATTTTCCCTTTCAAATACTTTGCATCCATAATCATCCATTTTACCTTCACCCAACACCTCCAGTATTTGTGCCATTCTTCTGCTGGGGTTAGTTTTCCCAAGAACTGAAGTGGTTTACAACTTGAGGCAACTATATAGTGATCCATGTGATTCTGCTCATGAAGAAGAAATGTAACTGTTTATGCTAGACAGTGCAGAACATGTCTGACCAAGGGGAAGTACTTTGCAGATTCCTTTTCCAATAAAAGTCTACATAAAGCAAATGAAATTGCCTATAATGTAAAAGATAACTGATTTCCTTATCTAGCAAATGCATAGAGCCTAGCAAATTTATAATGCAGTGAAAACAACATAAACATAAGAAATGAAGACCTGTTCATGGAGAATGCAGTTTATCTGACTTACATCAAGATTAGCTTGGAGTTCAGCATTAGCTTCTGGAGCAGGAATTGCCCTTGCAACCCGGTCACGTGAGCGTGCCTTCTTCATACCTTCAGCACTAACCTTCCCAACTGCTCTCGATCTACAGCAATGAAGATTGCTACAAATTACATAATGAGGCAGAGGGAAAAAGGAAAATGTAGAAGGTGGCACAGAAATAATAAAGGAATAGATAAAGTACACATGCATAGCTTCATGCATCAATGGATAAAAGGAGCATAACAGGAAAGAAGAAAGCATTATTAACATGATGTTTTCTGCAATTTGAGTATTATAGGAGAAAATGCCTTACAGGTGACCTTAAGTTTATGAAAGGGAAGATAAACATTGTCCTATTTTTTTAGAATGATGTTTTCTGCAATTTGTGTTCTGCTTTTTTTTTTCCAGCATAATAAAATACCAATCAGAGTTTAACTTTCTTCACATTCTAGAGACAAAATCTACCATGCAAGTGACCAAAACAAATATTAAGATTGAGCATATTCAAGCCACCCCACCTTCTACTTTCTTCATCACGTAATTTAGCATCCATTTCCTTGCTCGGAGGATATTTTGGAAGGCTGGAAGGATCACAAGCATAAGGCTTGGTAGTGAAGAACTGAAAGACAAGAACAACCAATTACAATGACATAAAGCCACAGAAGTTGAAAAGAAAGAAGCTTGAATATATTCTAACTGAAAGCTGCTTGGCTCAGTTTTGGATATAAAAACTGTGATTTCTATAAACAGCAGTGCTTAGCCTACGAATGCAACCCATTCTAACTAAAATTCATTAAACCAAACTGAATCAACTCAGGGTTGGCCAGTCCAAAAGCTCATTCAAGCTGTGCTTCTTTACTTTACAAGGCCTTTGCTTTGAACAGAAGTTTCTCACTTCACTGCTGAACTAACAATCCTTAAAAACCTTTGATCTCCCATATATTTAAGGGAAAAACATATTGTGCTGAAGAGAACATGTCATCTTTTAACAGATTATACAGAAACATTTCCAACAAAAGTTGATAAAGACAGGTGAAAGTAGAGTTTGGACAAACAATAATGGCTTCAAGTGGGTTTAATTATCAGTAAGTGATCCAAATCCTGTCTGCACTAATACTAGATATGGTCGGAAGTAATCCTGTAGGAAAGCAAATATGGTTAGGTCAGAGGAGGCCTACAAATGTTCAAATCCAACCAGGGTTGAACAGTCGATGGTTGAGCTAGGAGAACATGGGAGCTTGGTTCGAGTTCTATCCAAGTCCAGCCAGTGCAAAGCAGAAACATTCTATCAGATAAAGAAAAGGCTAAAACTGAACATCCAAAATCCTCCGCTCATTCTTCTTGATTGCATCAAATCATGTCAAGATAGCAAAGTTTAAATAATAATACCAGAGACAATGCTGAGAAATAGTAAACTGCAAGTAGATTATGTACTGCAGTGTGTCTCAGAGTGAATGTAACCAAAGAAGCACATTTTCAATCAAGTGTCCTTCATACACATCATGGTAGAATATAGTGGAAGAAGATGCTGCTGAAGAGAAGATGTAGTAATGTATTATAGAACAAAGACTCACTTCACTCCTCAATGCAGCTGTAGCAGTTCGACGTTCTGCTGGGTCAATTGCAAGAAGAGTCTCAATTAGAGGCAGTGATGATGGTGGAAAGTCTTTAAAAGTCTCAGCTATACATCGCTTGTATGATTGTTGGGGCTTAAATATGGTAGCATGTGGCAGCTTTGACTTTTTCCAATACTCTTCGGATGGGGAGCCACATAGTTTAAATATCTTGTGTAGTTGCTCCACCTATACAACAACCATGAAAACCAAGCCTTAATCCCACACTAGTATTCAATATTATAAAATTAACATTAGTATACAAAGAGAAATCCTTTGCATGCATAACAATACAAGTGCTTCTGCTACATCATTAGATCATCTTTCCAATAAACCACTAAAGTGTTCGCTTTCTTGGTCAGCCAAAGCAGTAATGTAAGCAAACAAACAAAACACGTAATTAATGATATAACAAGAAACATGTGACAAAAGAAATAATTGACATCCTGCAACACTGAACAGTCTAGATGAAGCATCTCTGGATAAAGTAAGAAGTGGTGGTGGATGAAACTGAATAAATCAATAATGTTACCTCAGTACGACCAGGCATGATAGGCTTTCCAGCCAATAACTCAGCGAGAATGCAACCAGCACTCCAGAGGTCCACACCAATGCCATAATCAGTGGCCCCAAGAAGAAGCTCTGGGGGTCGGTACCATAGGGTAACCACCCTGCTAGTCATAGGCTGCTTGTGATTAGGATCAAAAAAGGAAGCCAGCCCAAAGTCAGCAATTTTGAGCACTCCATCATTGCCAATAAGAAGATTTGAGCCTTTAATATCGCGATGGAGCACACAGCGATTGTGACAATGTTCAAGGCCAGATAACAATTGATGCATGTAACATTTCACCTGCCAATTCTTACATATAAGATGAAAGCCACATATATCAAATAACACAAACAACAACTAGCATAATAACAAATTAACCACCTGAGGCTCCGTGAACTTGATATTAGGACTCGCTGCAAGTCCAGCTAAATCATGTTCCATGTACTCAAATACAAGATATAAACTACAAGACATCCTTGATGTCACCAAACCTTCTAGCTTCACAACATTGGGATGATCCAATCGACGCAAAATCAAAATCTCCCTGGCCATGAACTTGACACTCTCGGGCTCCAAATTGTCAAACCGAACCTTCTTCAATGCAACAATTTTCCCCGTCAATGTATCCCTGGCTTTGTACACATTACTATATGTCCCTTGCCCAATCTGAAAACAACAACAGCAACAGATTAATTACAAAATCATACCCCGCCCTCAACAACAAATAACTTCAAAAATCAATAACTCAATTTATTCTCTTCCTTAAATTCTCAGAATCCCATAAAACAAAAACCCATTTCATCAAATAAGCTCGACACTTCGAAGAACAAAATCACATTCTGTCTAATCATAGCAACATTAAACAACAACCACTTACGAAATCGAACACTGACACACAAAAAAAAAAAACAGCACACGATCACTGACATTAACCAACTTGACAACAACAACAACAAAATCATATGTACCTTATCAAGTTTTTCAAAGGTATCAGCGCGACGAGGGGTCCAACCATTGATAGCTTCACCAGCAACAGCAGAGAGCCAGGAAGGCCAGCCAGCAGCAACCTGTTCACCATGTATATGCTTAGGAGCATTACTTAATCTCGGATTAGGTTTCGAAGACCTATGCCTCTTTTCTCTTCTCCGTCTTTCCTCCAACACGTCATTATTATTTCCCTTCTCATTTTCTCCATTACAAGCCTCATTCTCCTCCGCCTTCGCAACCCTAACTTCCACCTCTCTCCTCCGCTCTCCACCACCACCCTCTCTCTCCACCGCACATTTCTTCGCATTCAGCTCTTTCCCGAACACACACCCCATTTGCTGTCACTCTTCTTCCTCATTACAGTCCACAATCCCTCCTCTCTGTGTCACTCAAAAACCCTTATTAGCAATCGATTTTTTATTTATTTTTCTAAAAAGGAACAGGGGGGAGAGAGAGAGAGAGAGAGAGAGAGGTGGCTTTTTTTGAGAGAAAAGGAAAAGGGAAAGTAATGATTTGGAGTTGGGCACACCACAGTCAAAAAAAAAAAAAAAAACCTATGAGTTGCTTCTCCCCGCTGTCGCTGTGCTGCACAAAACAAGGAAAAAGGCATATGCAGATGGATTATTATTATTATAGGGCATGGTTGTAAAATTCAAGACGTCGGACCTGAGTTTAAACTGGTTTGGATTGAAAAAATAAATAAATATGTTTGACTTGGTGAGTAACTCAAGATGACTCGTTGATTTTATTGATTTTTGACTTGGATTGATCAAAACTCGGATCTCAACTCATTCATTAAAAAAAAAAATGGGTCAAAAAGAGTTGTTTTGATACTTTTAAAAGAACATGTATATTGGGAGGTCGATCATGACCTTTCCTGGATCGGGTCTTGCACCAGCTTATCATAAACTAAAATATAAATATATTTTTTTAATTATTTGATTTTTTTTAATAAAAAGTAAAGTGTAAAAAGAGACTGTGGATATTTTTTTTCCAACTTGTACTGCTTTCTTCTCTTCTTTTTTTTGACGCTTTGTTTTTCAAAAAATTATATTTTAAAATTTTTTGTATTTTTTATTATTAAAAAAGTTATTTGATAAAAAATATTTTCTAATTAACAAAAAATATTTTTCTATTAAATAAAAATTTAATTTAATTTTTAGAAAAATATTTTTTATTTTGGATAGAAAATACTTTTTAAAAGTTGTAAAAAAAATAAAAAAAAATTATATTATTTATTAATTATATTAAATTTAATTTTCATTAATTATTATATATTTTATTTGATTTTTCTGTCGGTTGCATTCTTTAAAATTTGATTTAATTTGGTTTTTATATTAACTTTAATTTTTATTTTTATGATTGTTATTTACTATTCTCTTATTGTTTTTTTAATTGAAATTTTTTATCTATTAAATTTGATTCTTATTTTTTTATTATTTATTTTATTTGAAATAATTTATTAAATTATTATTATTATTATCATCTTTTAATTTTTTTATCTATTAGATTTGATCTCTATTATTTTAATTATTACTTATTTTATTTGAAATTATTTATTAAATTATATTTTTTATAATTTCATTCTCATTTAACTTTTTAATTTGTAAGTTTATTTTTTATTATTTTAATAAACTTGAAAAAATATTAATAGGCTATTTTGAATTTATTTTTTAGAACATAACCAAACTTTAGAAAGTATTTCCTAACTTATTTTCTATAATACTATCAAATATCAAAAAATAATTTAACTTTTCAGAATTTACTTTTTAAATAAACTATTTTTTTAGAAAAAATAGTTTTTTTTATAAACAACATGCTCTAATCTCTTCTAATTCTTCCTCTTCCTATTAATTTTTATCCTTTCTGGTAAAGTGTGAGAGACACCCATTTTCTATTCTATTTCTTTCCTTCCTATTTTTTTAGCATATACACAAATAAATTGTGGGGAAAATATTTTTTTTATTTTTATATGAATATTGTTTTATAAAATATTAAAAAATAAAATGAATCAATAAAAATATTTAATTTAATTATTGAAAAATATCTTTAGCTGATGAATTTAAAAAATAATTTATTTATACTAATATATTTATAATATCATTTAATTATTCCAACTATCATCATTATTTAGCTCATGTAACCACCATATATATTACTTCTATTTTTATTATCTTATTATTGCTATCACCACCATAACTATTATTTACTCTCACCCTATAATTATTACAGTTTTTTTTATCATTATAACACATAACACATGATTATTATTATATTACTATTCTAATTTTCATATTAATAATTATAAATATAATAAAATATTTTACGCAAAACAATAATGTTTCAAATCAACTTTCAACTATTAAGATTATTTTTTTACTGATAAAGATATCTTTGAATAAGGTTTAGTATATTAAAATTATATTCTTTTTCCAAGTCTGGAGTCTCTATCTATATCAACATTTAAAACTAAATTTATTTATGAAAAAAATGTTTCTTCATGACCTTGTTTCATACCCAAATTCAAAAATAGCAGTTCATTTATCAATTAAATTCAAAATTCTAGCATGCGAAAAACACTGAGTTTACGCCATTCAATATAATCCTTTCATCTATTATTATGAAATTTATATGTGATATATTGACTAGATTATTTCAACTATTATACAATGTATTTAGATTTTAATAATTGCACGATCTTAAGACGGAACAGAAATAATAGCAATAATCACTTAGCGTAAATATTTTATCAATATTTTAAACTACTATATGCATTAAAATGTGGAAAACACTGCTCACCTTTTCATTTCCTCGTAAAAATAAAAATATGAATTAAAAAAAATGCAGAGACGTATCAACTACTCCTTTTTTGATACTGCAATTAAAAAGTATTTTAGTAAAAAAATTTAAAAAAACATTGCTTTAAATAAGATAAATTTAAAAAAATAAAAAATATTATTTTAAATAAAAATTATAAAAAACAACATGTGCACCTCCAAAATCAATAACATAGCCTTGGTCTGGATAACTGGTGATTAAAAAGAAAAAGAAAAAAAATCCTTTTCACTGCATCAATGCAGCACGCAGGTGAAAAAATTAAAACGGATTTATTTGTTCTTTGTTCACTCACGTGCCCCTCTTGGTGATGTGGCAAATGGTCATTTGGTATGAATAAATGAAAATGAAGTGAGTTCCACTGGGAGGCATGAGGCACCAGAGCTGAACCACCGCGTCATTTCCCTCCGGGCCCTGGATTTGATTACAGGGTGGCTGGTCAGTTATACCTCCAACCATATTTTGACAGCTGGTATGATATATTTGTTATACTTAGCAAAAGTGGATATTTGCAATAATCAGTTTTTTTCCCCTGCGTGCTAGCGAGGGCTAAGGTAACGTTTATTTGCTATTTTAAGATTGAAAAAACCGAGATGGTTAAATAATGGAAATATTCTTTCTATACCTTTTATTTTAAAAACATAAAAAAATTATTATAAAATTATCTTCAAGGTAAATGTATTAAAATATTTATATTTCTATCTTTTCAAATAAATATATTTTTATTTTATATGTTTTTTTAATTCTGAAATACTAATAAAATACAACTTAGGTTAGTGAAAAAAATGGTTACACCATAATTTTATTTTGTTTGGCTGTGAAAGAATCAAAATATTCCTCCATAATTTTTTTTAAGCTGTGCTTGATTTTATAGCATGTTGAGTTCATTAATTGGAGGAGGGATTGCTGGATTGGTACGATTTTGAGACTTGGACTGATTTTATTTAATGTTGGGTTTAGACGTGTGGTAATAGATGTTTTTTAAAGTATTTTTTATTTAAAAATATATTAAAATAATATATATTTTTATTTTATAAAATTTATTTTTGAGATTAACTTATCAAAATTATTTAAAAAATTAATTTAAAACAATATATATATATATGTAACTTGCAACGCAACCCAGAAAAAAAGGTGTAAATACACAACTAACTTGATATTGCTTCTACTGTCTTTGAAGAAATGTAATCTGTAAATTAAAAGAAAAGGAAACATAAATAAGTTGGTAGGTTGTATGGAAATCTTACGTCTGTAAACAAGATGTAAAGAATACTTTAAAGTATCAATAAAAGAATCTTATAAATTAACAACACACTTAGAGTATCTAAATTTTAAAAACATATAGAAATATTTTAGAGCATAGTAATCAAATCGGTCTAATCTAGTATATTGATTTATCAAATTAAAATTGAATTGTGTTTTTTTAATTAAATATTAAGTTGTCCCCATAAAACTTGAATAAGATGTAATCAAGTTAACTCTAAAAAATACTTAAACAACTTAATAATGATATTGATTTGTTTTTTATTCTATTTTATTTTCCAAACTATATCATTTTAATTTTTTTTTTAAAAAAAAACAATGTTGGTTTTCAATAAATTTGAATTGATTTGTTCACCAAATATAACCCTAGACTTGAATCGGTCTGATCTGATTGCTATGTTTCAAAGCAATCCCCCTCGTTAATTGCTAGTGTTAACCCACTAATTATTTGATCAATGATGGCAGATCCTAGAAAATAAATTAGTGCACTGGTAAATATGGTCTAATGTGAGGAAGCACTCGGCGTTGACCCAACAAGGTGACACAGCCCAATCAGATCGGTGTCTTGATCAGAAAATGGAAAGTGAAAAAATGTTAAATTCCATAAATAATCTCCTTAAAAAAAGGGGGGGGGGGGTTCTCCGTGAAGGAAAATATTAGTAGAAGTGTAAAGAACATTATTAGGGAAGAGACAAATTAATTAGTGGAACAGGTAGCAGACACAAGGACACGGCATGCATCTAACGCATGTCCTTTTGCCCGCCTCATGATGCTGCATGCGCATGCAACATCATGGCTCCATCCATCTTTACCTGTCACAGGCCTGGGTTAGATGTCCTAATCATGCTGCCATGGAAGCTGTTCAGGAATTAAGACGAACGGGGCTTGGAAAATAAGGACAGTGATATCATTAAAGACAATAAGTTTGTTAAGGTTGGTGGGCATTCTGCTGGCCAGAATCTGGAAAATAACCAGTATTTTCAGCAATGCTTAACAAATATTTTATAGACATTAATAATATATTTAAAATATCATTCAATAATCTTAACCATTAATACACCATCATCACTAACTACCGTCGTTCTCAATGATATATCATCATCGTTTTACTGTTATCGTAATGTATTTTTTTACGGATTTGTGAAAAATACTCCTTTTTTATTTATATTTATTTTCTTCCCGTCTTGGCAAAGCAATATGGCCTGGAGAGGATCTAATCATTTATTAGTGACACGACGAGGGATTTACAGGTTTGAGCCGAGAAGATCACACACGGCTAGGGCCAATTGCAAGCTCAGCTCAGTTCTGGGCCGTCTCCTCAAGTTCAGCCCTAACAAAAATTTATTTAGGCCCAGGAATTCTCTCATACACATTTCCAGTTTATTATAAAGATTCTGCTATTATATATATATAAAAGATATTTTCTTATAATTATTCTAAAAAAATATTAAATTATGAGGAAAAAAATAAAATTATTGGTTTAAAAATATTAAAACTTTAAATTTTGTAATCTAGCGATAAATTTTATAATATTTATAGAGTAACTAATAACATCCTGCTAATTACTATCTATACAATTTTAATAAAAAATATAAAATACAAGTATGAGACGAAAAATTATAGATAACTATGTTTTTATTACTTTTAGTGAATTATGATGTTCTTTTTCATGTCTATTTTTTTTATAATGTGGATCTAAAAAATAACTATTAAGATATTACTAATTACTTTTCAAATACTATAAAAAATTTTGTAATCTAAATAGGTTTTGATTATTATTTTTTTATAAGAAACATGATTAATACTTGGAAACTATATAAAAATACATTTCACATGAGGCAAATTCACCTTAACTATGTAAACATGTAATAAAAAATCAAGACGCGAGAGAATTGAGTATAATTCATATAATTAAGATAGATTTTATTGCTAATCTCAAATATATTATTTTATTTCATGACCAAAATAGAAAGTAAATTTATAGTGATACAATTGTTTAATATTAAAAAAGTGTTTGAAAGTGCAATAATTATTGTTTTTCAAAATATTTTTTGTTTGAAAAAACATTAAAAGAATATATTAAAACAATAAAAAAAATTAATTTAAAATAAAAAACTCAAATATTAATGAAAAATATGTTAACTCCCGCTTCAAAATATCCTCTAAAATGTATTTGGATTTAAGTATATTTATGCGGTTACTTAGCTATGATAAGATCTAATTAGAGTTTTATTTCATTTTGAAAAAATAAAAAAGGATGAGGTTTATATCACTTTCATGATGAGGTTTATATCACTTTCATTCAAGTATTAAAAGAGATTTTTATTCATAAAATATGAGAGTTTTTTAACATGGAGGAAACATTTCCTTTTCATATGAACTATACTAGTTTAATATATGCTAAAATATGGAGTCATATTATTATATATGTTTTGTTATAACGAGTTAACATGATAACTTGTTAAATTGACATCTATTTAGGCTAGGTTTTCAATTAAATTGGATGAAAATTAACTTAATATAACTTAATTGATATAATAAGTTCACGCATGACCTAACTCCATAGGTAAAAATCTCAATTTAATTCAAACAAATTTAAAATAATATTATCTTAATATGTTTTTTTTAATATCAAAACAATAATGTTTTGAATTGATTTAACTTAACTTAACTAGCCGATAATCTAGATTGTAGACATGAACATGTTTTAGAACTTTGCTTTTCAAAATTTATTTTTTATTTAATTATATAATAATAAAAATAAATGTTTCTAGGAAATATAACTATGAAATAAAAATGTATTTTTTAAATCAAAACTATCTTCCATGACTAATGAATATTTTTCTTGTTTCCACATTAAAGCAATTTTTTTATAGCACAATAATTCCTTGAATAAAAAGCAAAAAATTCAAAAAGAAATATTCAAGAAAATTTAAAAATTTAAACTAAAAATATTGTATATTTTTAATCAAAAAATCAATTTTTTTTATTGATAGATTACTTTTTTCTTTCAACAAAAAAATTATTTCTTTTATGCATCTTATTTAAAACAATGCTATAATTTTTTATTTGCACAATGTTTTTGGAATAAAAACAACTATAATTAAAATAAAAATTTTTTAAACACACACACACATATATAAATTCATAAGCACATTTTTAATTGTTTTTGCATATTAGATATATAATATTTCAAAACAATATTTTTAACATTCCCATTAAAAGCTATAATATTACTTAAAAACTATGGAAATTTGAATAATAATTTAAAAATCATGTCAACCATTTTATTTTTAAGTGTATTTAAATTAGAATATATAAAGAAAAAAATTTTAAAAATAAAAATAATATAAAAGCAACAACAACTAGAGAAATTAGAGCATGCATGCCTGATCTAATAGAAAAAAACCTTGAAGTGCATATGCCTGCAAGGCTTGGCTTACATGCCTAGCCTCCTTATTTTTTATGTTTGATATTAAAAAAAAAAAGATGATACTTTGTTTGCTAGTTCTATTTCTAGCTATTAAATTGACGCAAGTTTTTCTAGACTTAAAAAATCATTTTCAACTCATTTTTACCTATAATACCTATTATTAATAGTGTTTAAAAAATTGATCAATCAAGTTAATAAGAAAAATAGAAAAAAAAATAAAAAATATAAAGATAAAACTAAATAAACTATTTTTTTTTTAAAAAGTCACTTAGCCTACTTTGATTTTGGTTTAAAAAAGATGACACCAATTAAACTTAGCCAAACTAAATTAATTCAACCAAATTTAAATCGTCAATAAAAAATAAATAAGGTATGAAAAGAAATATAACCTAACTCTAAAATATATTTTTGACTAGTACTTAAAAGTATATTTTTTTATCAAGATTTTATATCATCTTTTTGCACTTGAAGTATCAATAATTTCTTAACTAAAATAAGTTTTATAATAACATATCTAATAATATAAGATACCTTTAATTTATGGTAAATATTTATTTTAAATGTAGGCCTATCACAAAAATGAAAATGATTGATTGATAACTTTAAGAACTGAAATTAAAAGGACAAAGAGATAGCTAAATTTAGAAAAGAGATGTCGGTGCAGTCCAAACCGAAATGCTATTCGGTAATTGGGTCATATATGGAGTTGTAGATCTCAGATTTAGGTCTATTTTATATGGATGGAAAGGTAATACATAAGCCTATAACTTTTATATGGAGCCCAAGACTTAAAAAGATCATTTTCAAGTCCAAATTATAGCAACAACAAAGAAGTCCAAATTTGTTCTTCAGGTCGAGCATTGTTCAGTGTTTGGCCCATACCTGGAGTTTTAGAAGTCTAAATGAGCTCAATTATTTACACAAGAAATCTAAGATAATTTCCTACAACTTTCATGTTTTCAAGTGGTTCCCATTTAAACGTTATTAATGACATTTTGGGCAGACAAGAGATGATAAGGATTGTCACTAAATTAAGAGTTGGTCACGTACTCATCAATTAGTCATTAAATCAATAGTTCTCAATTTTGGCTTATAAAAGGAGATATTTGTCATGCATTTAGGCATCTTGGTTTCCAAATTAAGATCATGCTCTTACTTTCTCTATTTGTATTTTTTGTAATGTTTATACTTTACTTTCATTAATATCAAGTTTATGCCTTTTATTTCATTTTCTTTATTTAGTTAACTTTTATCTTATTTATGTTTTTATTTTGTTTATTTATTTTTCTTTCTTTTATTATGTTTAGTTAAGTTTATTATGTCAAGGTGAAAAGGTTACACTAATGGTGTAAGAATAAGTATAGTGTAAACTTAATATGGACTTTAATGTTTAATACTAACATGTTTTGTATTTGTTATTTTATTCACTCTTTAATACTTTGCTTGTTAAATGACTAATTTAGATTCATGTTGTATAACACTTAGTACAATAAATACTTGACACTCTCATAGCCCATACTGTATGGTATAACCGACAATTGAGCTATAAAAGAAATTTGATTTGTTGTTAACATAAGTTATAATAATGAATGCCTGATGAGATTTACAAGTATTAGTATTAATCGAATAAAATAATTAATGTGATCATATTAACAATTTATAATCTAATTGGAACCTACTTTATGTATGGTTTTCAATTGAATAATAAGAGTTTATACTATACTTGTTTGACATACCATTAGTGGAACCTCTAACCTTGACATTTGTTATTATTATTGTTTAATCCTTATATTAATATTCTATCTCAAAGTTCTCATCATCTTCTTCTTCTCCTTCTTTTTCATCATCATTGATATTATTATTGTTGTTGTTGTTGTTGTTGTATTATTGTCATCTATAATTTATACAATTAACCTCCCTATGGTTCGATCCCGGTTTTGTTAGGTTATTTATTACTTCAACACTCTTGCACTTGGGAGAAGACATCAATCTTTTAGTCATGTCAATTTTCCTTTTTGACTTTTGATTTTTGTTTTTGCCGCCCCTCCTTCAGCTCGTCCCCTCTCTCTCGTTCTCTGTTGTTCTACTATGATAAATAACTAATCTAATCCTAAATTCTTTTTGAGTTTTGACGGTAACCACCACCTATACCTCTCTCTCTCTCCCTTCTCCCCTCTCCCCTTTCTTATTCTCTTTTTTACCCTAAATCATCTATCTCGTTCTAGTTTTATTTATAAAAACTATAATAATATTTTGATTAAAGCTTAAATCCATCGATTCTAAGGTAATCTTAAGAAAAAAAAAATAAAATATTTTAAGCTCATAGTGGAGTTTATTGTTATGTTTTAGCTGTTTTTAAAAAAATTAATATTTTTATTGCAATAAATGGACACAACTACAAGATTGATGTCTTCTTTCAAGTGTAAGAATGCCAAAGTAATAAATAACCTGGTAAGATCAGGGTCAAACCATAGAAAGGTTAATTGTATAAACTAGTTAGACGACTCACGCGATACTGTGGGTTAAGTTTTTTTACATAAAAATATAAAAAAGCTAAGATTTAAAAGTATTAGGTCTTTCTATAAAACTATACCAAAAAGTTTTGAATTTGGCTGCAACATCTAACCCAAGAGTAATATTTATAATATTAATAATAATATTAAACTTGCATGATTCAAGTTTAAATGAGTCTGGTTGCAATACCAAACCTAATAACCTTGGATGTGGGTTTGACTACAAGGTTGTATATAAAAGTGTGATAATTAAATAAATTAAGTAAAAAGAAAAAAACATAGAAAAAAACCAACATGAAGAAAATAACTATGAAGAAGAAAAATCTGAATTAACTAGGTTAACTCTTCAAACCAAGTTAACTTGTCAAACATTAGATTTGTGTCGTGAAAGTTTGATAACTAAATAGAAAAAAAAACAGGTTACCCCAAAATTAACTGGGCTAACCCGTCAAACTCGGGATTCATGTCATAAAAGTATGATAATTAAATAAAAAAATTTAATATTAAGAAAGTAAATTAAAAAAATAATTAAAAAAAGCTAAAAAAAACTAAAGGCATCAGCTTTTTCACTGTGGATTGCACTGTGTAGTCCACAATAAAAGCCTTAAAATAGAAAAGAAGAGGGAAAAGAGACAAAGGCATACCCACGGGTTATTTTTTTTCTTGCATAAAAAATATAAAAAAGGCTAAGATCTAAGAGTGTTAGGTATTTCTTCAAAGATATACCAAAAAATCTTGGATCTAACTACAACGCTTGACCCAAAAGTAATATTTATAATATTAATAGTAATATTAAACTTATATGGCTTAAATTTAAGTGAGTCTGATTGCAACACCAGATCCAAGAGCTTTGGATGTGGGTCTGGTTGTAAGATCGAGTCATAAAAGTACGATAATTAAATATATTAATTAAAAAGAAAAAACTTAGAAAAAAACTAATATGAAGAAAAAAATTAATTAAGAAAAAAAAAATCTGAATTAACTAGGTTAACCCTTAAAATCAGGTTAACCTATCAAACTTGAGATTCATGTCATGAAAGTTTGATACCTAAATAGAAAAAAAAAATTGATGGGTTAACCAAGAATTAACTCAGTTAACCTTTAAAACTAGGTTAACCAGTCAAACTCGGGATATGTGTCATGAAAATCTAATAATTAAATAGAAAGAAATTTAACATTAACAAACTAAATTAAACAAAAAAAATTAATTAAAAAGAAAAAAAACTTCAGTTTACCTTGTCAAATCAAGTTAACCCGTTAAACCCGGGATCCATGTCATAAAAGTCTAATAATTAAATAATGTTTTTTGGCATTAACAAAAGAAAAACACAAATAAAAATGTACGGGTTAACCCAGAATTAATTAGATTAACCCGTAAAACTAGGTTAACTTGTAAAACCAGGTTAACATTATACCTGAGATATGTGACATGAAAGTTTGATAACTAAATAGAAAGAAATTTAACGTCAACAAACTAAAATAAATGAAAAAAATTAATTAAAAAAAAACAAGAAAACTCCAAATTAACTCGTGAAACCAGGTTAACTCGTCAAACCAGATTAACCTATTAAACCTAGGATTTTTGTCATGAAAGTATGATAATTAAATAAAAAAACATTAACATTAAAAAAATAAAAATAAAATAAAAAAATAAACGGGTTAATTCAGAATTAACTAGGTTAACCCATAAAACCAAGTTAACCCTATGAAACCTGATATATGTGTCTTGAAAATTTGATAACTAAATAGAAAGAAATTTAACATTAACAAATTGAAGTAAACTAAAAAAATTAATTAAAAGGAAAAAAATCCGAGTTAACTCGTGAAACCAAGTTATCCTGTTAAACCCGGGATCAATGTCATAAAAGTTTGATAACTAAAGTAAAAAAATATTAACATTAACAAACTAAATTAAATAAAATAAAATTTATTAAAAAAATAAAGAAAGAAAAAAGAAGCTAAAGGCATCAAAAAAGAAAAAATGAAAAAAATCGCTTAAACTAAATTAAACAAAAAGATTATTAAAAGGAAAAAAAAGAAGAAGCTAAAGGCATAAAAAATAAAAAAAAATGAAGAAAAATTGCTTAAAAAAATAGCTTAAAAAACAAAAAAAACAAAAAAAGAAATAACTCAGTCTTTCACTGTGGATTGCTATAGTGAAAGGTTGAGCAGTTTTAGTTTTTTTTAATTATAGATAACAATAATACAACAACAACAATAATAACAATAATAGTAACAATAGTAGTAGTAATAAAGAAGAAGAAGAAGAAGAAGAAGAAGAAGTTATTGATGAGAACATTGAGATGAAAGATTAATGTAAGGATTAAACAATGATAACAACAAATGTCAAGATTAAAGGATCCATTAATGGTATGTCAAATAAGTATAGTATAAACTCTTATTATTCAATTGAAAACCACACACAAAGAAGGTTCTAATCATATTATAAATTGTTAACATGATTATATTAGTTATCTTATTTGATTAATGTTAATACTTGTAAATATTGTGAGGTATTCATGATTATAACTTATGTTAATAACAAATCAAATTTCTTTATAGTTCAGGTCTCGGTTCTAACAAGCAAAGTATTAAAAGTAAACAAGATAACAAATACAAAACATGTTAGTATCAAGCATTAAGGTCCAGATTGAGTTTACACTATGCTTATTTTTATACCATTAGTTTAACCTTTTCACCTTGACATAATAAACTTAACTAAACATAATGAAAGAAAGAAAAATAAATAAAAACATAAATAAGATAAAAGTTAACTAAGTAAAGGAAAGAAAATAAAAGGTATAAACTTGATATTAATAAAAGCAAAACTTAAGCATTATAAAAATACAAAGAGAGAAAGCAAGAGCATGATCTTGATCTGGAAATCAAGATGCCTAAATGCATGATAAATACCTCCTTTTATAGGCTAAAATTGAGAACTATTGATTTGATTACTAATTGATGAGTGGGTGACCAACTTTTTACTTGGTGACAATCCTTATTTTCTTTTGTTTACCCAAAACATCATTGATAACTTTAGAATTGAAACCACTTGAAAACATCAAAGTTGTAGGTAATTGTCTTAGGTTTTCAACAAAAAAATAAAATTAAGGCCATTAATAGTCCATATATAGGTCAAACACTAAATAGTATTCGGGCTACATGATAGATTCAGACTTCTTTGTTGTTGCTGTAATTTGGACTTGAAATGACCTTTTTAAATATTAAGCTCCATATAAAAGTTGTAGGCCTATGTCTTATCTTTTCATCCATATAAAGTAGACCTAAATTCAAGATCTACAGATTCATATATGACCCAATTACTAAGCATTGCTCTGGTTTAGACTACACCAACATCTCTTTTCTAAGTTTGGTCATCTCTTTATCTTTTCAATTTCAGTTTTTAAACTCATTAATCAATTATTTCATTTATGTGATAAGCCTGTATTTAAAATAAATATTTACTATAAATTAAAGGTGTTTTATATTATTAGACATGTTATTATAAAACATGCTTTAGTTAAGGAGTTATTGATACTTCAAGTGCAAAATGATGATATAAAACCTTGATAAAAATGCATTTTTAAGTACTAATCACACCCCCCAGTCAGCTTATTACTGGTTCTTAGTAATCAAAACATTAATTATGAAAAACAATTTGCAAATTCTACAAAGTAAGGTATTCATCATTCAACTTCCATTAATCTGTCCAGATAAATAAACTCTTATTAAATTTATATGTCAACTTAATACCTCTTAAACAAGATATTAATAAACATTTTTTTTATGCTCAATAAATCAATACATAGCTATGAGGCTTTGATTAGTACTTAAAAGTATATTTTTATCAAGGTTTTATATCATCATTTTGCACTTGAAGTATCAATAACTCCTTAATTAAAGCATGTTTTATAATAACGTATCTAATAATATAAGATACCTTTAATTTGTAGTAAATATTCATTTTAAATGTAGGCCTATCACATAAATGAAAGGAATGATTGATGAATTTAAGATTTGAAATTGAAAAGACAAAGAGATGACCAAACTTAGAAAAGAGATAGTGATGTAGTCCAAACCAGAACACTGTTTGGTAATTGAGTCATATCTAGAGTTGTAGATCTTGGATTTAGGCTAATTTATATGAATAAAAAGGTAAGACATAGGCCTACAACTTTTATATGGAGCTTAAGACTTAAAAATATCATTTTCAAGTCCAAATTATAGCAACAACAAAGAAGTCTGAATCTATCTTATAGCCCGTATACTGTTCAGTTTTTGGCCCATATCTTGAGATTTAGGAGTCCAAATGACCTTCATTTTCCCCCCTGAAAAGATGAGACAATTGCCTATAACTTTCATGTTTTAAGTGGTTCCAATTCTAACGTTATCAATAACATTTTAGGTAGATAATAGAAGATAAGGATTATCATCAAGTCAAGAGTTGGCTACCCACTCATCAATTAATCATCAAATCAATAGTTCTTAATTTTAGCCTATAAAAGGAGGTATTTACCATGTATTTAGGCATCTTGATTTCTAGATCAAGATTATGCTTTTGCTTTCTCTTTTTGTATTTTTTTGTAATGTTTATGTTTTGCTTTCATTAATATCTTATTTATATCTTTCATTTGCTTTCCTTTATTTAGTTAAATTTTATCTTATTTATGTTCTTATTTTATTTATTTATTTATTTTTAATTATGCTTAGTTAAATTTATTATATCAAGGTAAAAAGGTTACACTAATGGTGTAAGAATAAATATAATGTAAACTCAACATGGACTTTAATGTTTAATACTAAATGTTTTATATTTATTATCTTATTCACTCTTTTATACTTTGCTTGTTAAATGACTAATTTAGATTTATATTGTATAACACTTGGCATAACAAATACTTGGAACTTTCATAACCCATATTGTATGGTATAACCGATACCTGAGCTATGAAAGGAACTTGATTTGTTATTAATATAAGTTATAAGCATGGATGCCTGACAATATTTACAAGTATTAGTATTAATCGAATAAGATAACTAATATAATAATGTTAACAATTTATAATCTGATTGAAATCTCCTTTGTTTGTGGTTTTCAATTGAATAATAAGAGTTTATACTATACTTGTGTGAAATACCATTAGTGGATCCTCTAACCTTAATATTTGTTATTATTATTGTTTAATCCTTACATTAATCTTCCATCTCAAAGTTCTCATCAACTTCTTCTTCTTCTTCTTTACTACTACTACTACTATTACTACTACTACTATTATTGTTGTTGTTGTTGTTGTTGTTGTTTATAATTTGTACAATTAACCTCCTTGTGGTTTGACCCCGGTCTTGCTGAGTTATTTATTACTTTGACACTCTTGCACTTGGGAGAAGATATCAATCTTTTGGTCATGTCAAGTTTTTGGCACTGTTGCTGGCGAGGTAAGTCCTTGTACAAATTATAATATTTATTTTATTTTCTCTATTTACTTTTCTTGTATATAACTTTGTTTCTTTTATTTTGTATCTCCTTCTTTTGTTTTTGTTTTCTTTTTATTATATTCCTACACGTGCATGAGAGTGTGGTCACGTACATTAAGTGGTAGACTTTATATGGTATCCTCATCATTTTCAGAAAATATAGCTTAAGAAGATAATCAATCACTTCATAATGAGAATAACCATATTAAAACACTTAGAGACTATATGAATCCTACAATAACAAGTGCATCATCATGTATAGTTTTCCCTCCTGATACATCTCATTTCAATTTTAAGTTAGGAATTATTCAACTTTTACCTTCTTTTCATGGCTTAGATTTGGAAAATCCATACTTGCATTAAAGAGAATTTAAGGAGGCCCGCAATACATATAATGATTCAAATTATAGTATAAGCAACATCACATTAAAACTTTTTCCTTTTTCATTAAAAGATAAAGCTAAAACATGGCTATAAAATTTGAGACCGGAATCCATTCATACTTGGGATAAAATGCAATAGCAGTTTTAAAGAAGTTTTTCCCATCTCACACAATAAACTCTTTCAAAAGACAAATCATCACTTTCACTAAAAAATAAGGAGAAATAGTGTATCAATGGTGGGATAGGTATCGAAATTTGCTTAATACTTGCCCTCATCATGGTTTTGAAACATGGAGATTGGTTTTATATTTTTATAAAGAGTTAACACCTAAAGATAGATAAATGGTTGAATTGATATGTAATGGAACTTTTAAAGATAAAGACCCTAATGAAGCAATGGAGTGCCTAGACTTATTAGCTGAAAATGCTCAAAATTAGGATGCTATAGGCACCTATGAGTTACCGAGTAAAACTCAACCTCATACATCTAGTAGAGGTATGAACAATCTTAGAGAAGATCATTACCTCCAAGTCAAGTTTGCATCTTTAGCTAGAAAAATCGAGGCACTAGAATTAAAAAAGAGCGATCAATTAAAATCTATTCAAGACATTGTGTGTCAATTCTATGAAACAAACGAACACTCAACCAATGATTCTCCAACCTTACCTTCTTTTAAGGAATGTTTCCATGAACAAGCCATGCTTTAAACAGTTTTCAAAGGCCTAATCATAACCCATACTCGCAAACATACAACCTTGGTTGGAGAAATCACCAAAATTTCAGTTGGAAGAGTGATAATACATAACCTTCACCACCACAGTTTCAAGCACACCATAATTTTCAAATCTCTCATGGATATGCACCTTTTTATGCTCTACCTCTTAAATGAAATTTTGAGGAAACTTTGTATGCATTCATTGAAAAGCAAGAGACAATCAACACTCAACTTATCAAAGCATAACAAATCTTAAAGATTCTCTTGTAAAATTTACATCTATTTCAATTTTCAAGAAAAAGGTAAGTTTCCATCTCAACCACAGCAAAATCTCAAAGGGCAATACAATGCAAATGCAAGTAGTTTTGGAAGTCAACACATGGACCAAGTCAAATCGATCATCACTCTTCATAGTGGCAAGGTTATTTAAAAACTAATTCTTGAACCTTGTAAGAAAGATGATGAGTCAATCTCTAAGGTTAACAAAGGGGTTGAATCTGAACATTATAAAGAAAAGATTGATTCCCCGCCAGCACTTTCATTTCCTTATACAATGACCAATCAGGAAGAAATCAAGGATGAAAAAGGCATGAAAAATATTGATGTGGATATTTTATAAAAAATAACAACAGATTCGACATCTAACATCATACCAATCGATGCTTACTTTCCTGATGAATCTCTACTTTCTCTTAGTTCAACGCCTTGGTTTGTTAAAAATATTAGTTTTCTTATTTTAGGATTTTTGCCAGTTTACTAGAGTACCGAAGGTAAAACAAAATTTTTAAGCAACGTGTAAAATTTTTATTGGGATGATCCTTATTTAATTATTGTCTTAATCAAGAATAAAGATGCATTCCTGATAATAAGGAAAGTAATGCCATTAAATTTTATCACTCTAAAGAACATGAGAATCATTTCTCATTAAAAAACAACTGTAGAAATCTTACAAAGTGGATTTTACTAGCCCACCATATTCAAGGAATCACGTGCATTCTACAAAACTTGTGAAAACTATCAAAAGGTCGGATTTATTTCAAAACAAAAAGAGTCTTTAAATAATCTTCTATTGACTTTTAACTCTCATCATAGTCGAGATAAGCATCGTGTAATTTATGACTTACGAATCCATTTTCATAAAGAACATACTTGGTATAGTCTTGGGAATCTGAGTAAAAAAGACCCTGTTTGCCAGTTGTTAAGAAAATTGGATGGGAAGCCTATCCCAGACCCATAAAGGGCATTTAAGTTGCTCGTGGACATAAAACCAAGGGAAGATGTAAGCCACAATCACAATTACTTATACATACACATGCTTTTTCAAAAATAAATAAATAAATAAATAAATAAATAAATAAAGAGAGAGAGTGTGTGTGAGACTTGAGCTGACCTATGTATAGGTGGTATGATTGCCTTTTTAATTTCTCCTCTATCCAAATCCTCTCTTTCTTTATTTCATTTCTACTCAACCCATACATTCAACAAATATAGAAATGTGTAGAAATGGCAAGTTTCTCAGGTCATCACATAAAAAATATTTGTGTTGTTGATGGATCTAGTCCTGGAAAAGAAAAGGAGTTTTAGATTAAGTAAATCATCTTGGTTAGGTGCTAGCTGAGAGAAAGATTCATTTAATATATGAGGGAGGCAATCTTGGGTTAATAAGAGGTGTGTCAATAGTTGCATTTTTAGGAGGTAGTCAAGTTTTGGAGATCGTCCCTAAAGCTTTAGCACAAGGGGACATCATTGGAAAAATAATTGGAGAGGAACTATAGGTCTCCATAATATCAGCTCGAATGAATGTAATATTTAACCATGATGATGCCTTCATTGCCTTACCAAGTGGTCTAGGCATATTGGAAGAGATCTTTCATATCTCTTTTTAGGCCTAATTGAACATTCACTATAAACCTGTAAGTCTGTTAAATGTTAATAGTTATTATGATAAGTTGTTATTGTTTCTTGATCATGCTGTGGAAGAGGAATTTCTAACATCTTCTACACGACAAATTATAATCATTGCTGCTACTACTAAACAATTGATTGACCAATTGCTATCTTTCATTTCTATAATTGATCTTTCCATGAGTTGTATAAATTGGTCATCTAAAGAAAGCCATAAAAGCTTAGATTATATTTGTGTCTTCATTTGTAAATCTTTGTGTCTTTTGCTTTTATTATTGTGTTTTGTTGTTTCTTATATTTCTTTAAGTGTGTTTCAGGTTTGTTAGTATTTGTTATTTCAGGTGATGTCTTCTATACTCTATCTTTCTACTTTAGGATATTGAGGACAATGTCTCAATTTGGTTGAGGGGAGAGTGTAGTAAATATTGAGGACAATATCTTTCTTAAACTTCATTTTCACACACACACACTTTAACATATGATTATGGGTTGCACATTGGATTATTACATTATTTATGTTCTTTTGTTAAAGGTAACAACTAAGAGAAAAGGATAATATATAATTTGAAAAAAAACAAAATAAAAACAAAAAAAGAGTAAAAACAATAATGATAATAAAAATATAGATAAGTTTGGTTTCATAACCTCCCTAACCTAAGTAATTAAGTTCAAAGAGATGTTTTAAGACCTAATACCCTAAAGTCAACTGACTTGGAAGCTATTGGCTCAATGCTTGTTACATGAATTGAGGAGAAAAACTTAAGAAAATCAAATATTGCACTATCTACGTATCAATATCAGTAACCTGAGTTACTAAACTCGTAGGGATGTCTCAACACCTAATGCCCTAAGACCAACTAGTTTGGGAGATATTAGCCGAAAGCTCATTACATGGGTTAAAGATACATGGTGTTTTAAGTTATATGTATATATATTAAAAAAAAGAAAAAAAATAATAATCATAACCCAAGAAAGTTAACCTTAAAAATTAGAACAAAAATTTTATTTTCTTCCAAGAAAAGCCATATAACTATATGTTGATATATTGAGCACAAAAGAAAGGTTTATTAATATCTTTTTAAGAGATATTAAGCAGATATATAAATTTAATGAGAGTTTGTTTATTTGGACATATTAATGGAAGTCAAATGATGAATACCTTACTTTGTGAAATTTACAAATTATTTTTCTAATGCTTTGATTACTAGGAACTAGTAATAAGCTGGTTGGGGGGGTGTGATTAGTACTTAAAAGTGCATTTTTATCAGGGTTTTATATCATTATTTTACACTTGAAGTATCAATAACTCCTTAATTAAAACATGTTTTATAATCAAATATTTAATAATATAAGGTACCTTTAATTATAATAAATGTTTATTTTAAATACAGGCCTATCACATAAATGAAAGGATTGATTGATGAGTTTAAAAATTGAAACTGAAAGGACAAAGAAAAATCCAAACTTAGAAAAGAGATGTTGGTGCAGTCCAAACTGGAACACTGTTCAGTAAATGGGTCATATCTGGAGCTATAAATCTCGGATTTAAGTCTACTTTATATGATTGAAAGGAAAGATAAGGCCTACAACTTTCATATGGAGCCCAAGATTTAAAAAGACCATTTTCAAGTCCAAATCTGTTTTGCAGCCCAAACACTGTTCAGTGTTTGGCCAATATTTGGAGTTCTAGAAGTTCAAATAACTTTTATTTTTTTAGAAAATTGAGACAAGGTTCTATAACTTTTATGTTTTTAAGTGATTTCAATTCTAACGTTATCAATGATGTTTTGGGTAGACAAGAGAAGATAAAGATTGTTATCAAGTCAATAGTTGGTCGCCCATTCATTAATTAGTCATCAAATCAATAGTTCCAATTTTGGCCTATAAAAGGAGGCATTTTTCATGCATTTAGGCATCTTGGTTTCTAGATCAAGATTATGCTCTTGCTTTTTCTCTTTGTATTTTTGTGATGCTTAAGTTTTGCTTTCATTAATATCAAGTTTATACTTTTCATTTCCTTTCATTTACTTTGTTAACTTTTATTTTATTTATGTTTTTATTTTATTTATTTATTTTTCTTTTATTCATTATGTTTAGGTAAATTTATTATGTCAAGGTGAAAAGGTTAAACTAATGGTGTAAAAATAAGTATAGTGTAAACTTAACATGTATCTTAATATTTGATACTAATATGTTTAATATTTGTTATCTTGTTAACTCTTTAATACTTTGCTTGTTAAATACTAATCTAGATTTATGTATATAACACTTGGTACAACAAATGCTGTACACACTTTCATAGCCCATATTGTATGGTATAACCAACACCTGAGCTATGAAAGGAACTTGATTTGTTGTTAACGTAAGTTATAATTATGAATGCTTAATGATATTTACAAGTATTAGCATTAATAGAATAAGATAGCTAATGTAATCATGTTAACAATTTATAATGTGATTGGAACCTCCTTTGTGTGTGGTTTTCAATTGAATAATAAGAGTTTATACTATAGTTATTTGACATACCATATGTGGATCCTCTAACCTTGATATTTGTTGTTAGCATTGTTTAACTCCTTCATTGATCTTCCATCTCAAAGTTCTCGTCAATCTTTTCTTATTCTTCTTCTTTACTACAACTACTACTATTAGTATTGTTGTTGCAGTTGTTGTTCTTACTATTGTTGTTGTTGTTATTGTTTTACTATTATTGTTATTTATAATTTATATAATTAACCTCCCTGTGGTTCGACCCCAGTCTTATTGGGTTATTTATTACTTTGACACTCCTACACTTAGGAGAAGACATCAATTTTTTTTTGTGGTGTCAAGTTTTTGTTTAACAATGTTTATGTGTTTGACAACTGATAATTGGACATCAATATAAAATATTAATTATATGTATTTGACCGTTCATTGTATTAATAATGGTTGGAACTTGAATAAAAGAATTCTAAACTTTTATCAAGTTTCTAAACTTTTGTCCATTAGCCAAACAATTGAGAGTTGTTTATTGGAATAGGGAATTGATAAGATTTTAACAGTTACTATAGACAATGCAAGTTCAAATAATTTGACAATAAAATATCTGAAAAGAGTCACAATTGAGTGGACAACTAATATATTTTCAAATGAATTCATACATGTTAGATGTTATGTGCATATTATTAATCTTATTGTATGTGCAGTGTTGAAAGATATTGATGATTCAGTGGTTAAAATTAGAAATGAAATAAGGTTTATTAGATCATCTCCTTCTAGATAACTTGTTTTTAACCAATGTACAGAGAGATTGAAAATTGGGGGTAAAAAAATCTGTTTGCTTGGATGTTGCAACTAGATGGAACTCTACATATATGATGCTAGATGCAGTTGTTAAATTTGATGTGGTTTTTATAAGGTTAGAAGAAACTGATTCTAGGTATTTAAGTTACTTTGAAGTTGATTCAGAAGGGAAACAAAAATAACTTAGGTCCTCCTACTTTAGAAGATTAGGAAAAGGCTAGATTTTTTATCAAGTTCATGAAATTATTTTACACGATTACATTGAAATTTTCTGACTCGTTATATGTGACATCTAATTCTTTCTTCTATGAATTGATTTTCATGCACACAAACATATCTCAACTTTATAGAAGTGAATATGTTTATCTAAGTAAAATGGTGAATAATATGATGACAATGTATAAAAAATATTGGGGGGGATCAAGATGCATAAAACTTTTTATTATATGTGGCTGTTGTGTTAGATCCACGTTTCAAATTGAAGTATGTGACATTTTGTTTTGAAAGATTGTATGATGTTGAAGAGGCTGAAAATTTTACAATTAAGGTTACAGATACTTTGCTAAGTGACACAACCAAAAGATTGATGTTTTCTCTCAAGCGCAGGAGTGTCAAAGTAATAAATAACCCTACAAGACCCGGATCGAACCACAAGAAGGTTAATCGTATAAATTATAGATAATAATAATACAACAACAATAACAACAACAACAACAATAATAACAATAGTAGTAGTACTAATAATAATAATAATAATAATAATAATAATAATAATAATAATAATAATAATAATAATAATAGAAGATAAGGAAAAAGAAGAAGAAGAAGAAGAAGAAGAAGAAGAAGTTGATAAGAACTTTGAGATGGAAGATTAACATAAGGATGAAACAATGATAAACAAAGTTTCATTAAATTTATATTTTTGCTCAATACCTCTTAAACAAGATATTAATAAACCTTTTTTTTGTGCTCTATATATCAACACATATTATAGGGTTTTTCTTGAAAAAAAATAAATTTTTGTTCTAATGTTTAAGGTTAACTTCTTTGGGTTGAGATTATTATTTCTTTCTTATTTTTTAAATATATATACATATAACTTAAAACATGATGCATCTTTAACTCATGTAATGAGTTTTCGGCTAAGGACTCCCAAACCAGCAGGTTTTAGGGTATTAGGTGTTAAGACACCCTTACGAGTTTAGTAACTTGGGTTGCCGATATTGATTTGTAGATAGTGTAATATTTGATTTCCTTAAACTTTTCTCCTCAACTCATGTAATAAGCGTTGAGTCAATAACTCCAAAGTTAGTTAGCTTTAGGGTATTAGGTGTTAAAACACCTCTTCGGGCTTAATTGCTTAGGTTGGGATGCTACGAAACCAAACTTATTTGCATTTTTATTATCATTATTTTTTTTTGCTTTTTTTTTTAAATTATATACTATCCTTTTTTTCTAGTTATTACCTTTAACAAAATAACATAAATAATGTAATAATCCAATGTGCAACCTATGATCATATGTTAAAGTGTGTGTGTGAAAATTAAGGTTTAAGAATACATGTTAAATAAGTATTTGAGCAGAATTAAGTGATAATAATACGAGAGATTGTAAACCTGAATATTTTAAGAAGTATTAAGATAGACCTTGTTAAGAATGGTTACTAAGATTCGTCTAAAGAGTTACTTTATCAAAAGAGCTCTTTTACTCTTGCATCCTAGTAACAATAATTTTGCATATGTTTTATGAAATAGAAAACAAAATTAATTATTTTTTTAATATCACCTACTACCCTTTCCCCCCAACCAAAATGAGACATTGTCCTTAATGTTCTAAGGTAAAAAGATAGAGTATAGAAGATATCACTTGAAACACCAAACATTGACAAACCTGAAACATACTTAAACAAATATAAGAAACAACAAAACAAAAATATTATGCTATTAATAAAACCAAAAGACACAAGGTTTTATAAACTAAAAATCAAATTATAGTTGTGATTGTGACTCATAACTTCCCTTGGTTTTACATCTAAGAACGACTTAAATGCCTTCTATAGGTCGGGGATAGGCTTCTCATCTAGTTTTTTTTTTTAAAAACTAGCAAACATGGTCTTTTTTAGTCAGATTCCCAAGACTATGTCGAGCATGTTCTTTAAGGAATATTGGCCATAAATCATGAATTACATGATGCACATT
The DNA here is from genome assembly GCA_015708895.1 of Populus ilicifolia. Lineage (NCBI taxonomy): Eukaryota > Viridiplantae > Streptophyta > Magnoliopsida > Malpighiales > Salicaceae > Populus > Populus ilicifolia. The sequence goes on along the minus strand of SRLM01000612.1, from coordinate 119,024 downwards.
TCCACTAAAATGTGTCTTAAGAGTTAATAAAAGATTATCTAAAGACCCTTTATTTAGGCCATCCTTAAGGAATAATATTTTATCTTCATCTTTTATAGATACCATTCTTAAAGAACGACATTGTGCATTGCAAGTCCATCTAGCACATCGATGACAGACTTTCAATCATTTTACATGACATTTCTTTGCAAAAGTGCTTTTACTTGTTCTAGACATATGTGAAATAAAAGAATTAAAAGAGTCACCTAATAATTAGACCTTTGCTTCAATTAACCAGCGAATCTCTTCAGGAATTTCATGGTTCATTAATAACCTTAATCTTGCACACCTAACTTGGTAAATTTTTTTGATTGTATGTTAAGGTAAAACGGGAAAATACTTTTTCAACTTTTTAAGAGTGGTGTTCATTTTTTAAGATGATAAGTGAAAAAGAGATGCAAAGAGAAGAGAAGGAACAAGAAATTGAACAAATATATACACAAATATCAGTTATCATGAAAAACTAAAAGAACCGACTTAAGAGTCACAGAGTACCATTATCCACCAGTTAACTGGGGTGAAAGAGATTAGCAAACCAAAAGTCATAAAAAAACACAAAAAGGTGAGAAAAATAAAATAATCAACCTTTATCTACAAGATCATTCAAACTAGTGGATTCATTTTCATCAGGAAAATTATCAAAGTAAGCTTTCAAACAATGTCCATTTACCTTAAAAACATTGTCATTCTTTGGATTCTCAATATCAAAGGCCTCATAAGGATACACATGTTTCTCAATAAATGAACTACTCCATCTTGATTTTAGCTCTTTAGGGAATAAATGGAGTAAAAAATTATTAAATAAAACTTTTTGACTAGTATCAATTTTTCAACAATTTTCACAAGTTTTACAGAATGCATGCATGTCCTTGAACATGGTGGGCTAATAAAATCCATTTTGAAAAATTTTCATAGCTATCTTTTTGACGAGAAATGACTCCCACATGCTTCAGAATAATAAAGTTTAAAGACATTATTTACCTCATTGTCAAGAATGCATCTTTGAAATATTTGATTAGGACAACATTTGAATAAGTTAGGGTTATCACAATAAAATTTTTGCACACTGCTTAAAAATTTTATTTTGTCTTCTGTACTCTAGTGAGCTGGCAAAAATCCTGAAGATAGAAAATTGAGATTTTTATCATATCAAGGCATTAGATTAAGAGAAAGTAATGATTCGTTAGGAAAGTAATCATCGATTGGTGTGATGTTAAATGTCGAATCTATTGTCACTTTTGACAAAAGATCCGTATCAATATTTTTGGTGTGTTTTTCATCCGTGATTTCTTCTTAAGAATAAATCATTTGCAAATCTTCAGATTCATCTAACTCATTTTTACTTAAAGTAGATTCAAGTTGATCATAAACTAATTCAACAATATGATGTACTTTTTATAATTCATTATCATCTCCAGGTTCCTTGTAAATATTGAAAATATTCATCTCCAATGTCATGTTTCCAAATGATAACTTCATCACTTCATTCCTATAATTGATCAATGCATTATAAGTTACAAGAAACGGATGTCCTAAAATAACAAGAAATGAATTACATGCTTCAAGAGGTTGTGTGTCCAAGACAATAAAATCCACAGGATAAATGAATTTATTGACTTGTACTAACACATCTTCGACTATTTCTCTAGGCATTTTTATAGATATATCAGCAAGTAAGAGAGTTACAAAAGTTGGTTTTAACTCACTTAGATTGAGATTTTAAAAAACTGAATATGAAAATAAATTCACACTAGTTCTAAGATCAATGAATGCTCTTTCAATTTTATGTTCTCCAATAAAGCAAGAAATTGTAGGACAACTAGGATCTTTATATTTCAAAGCATTATTGTTTTGAAGAAGGGCACTTACTTGTTTGGCTAAAATAACTTTCTTTTTCACATTCAGTTTTTTCTTCATAGTGCACAAATCTTTTGAAATTTAACATAAAAAGGAACCTATTTAATAGCATTCAGCAAAGATATATCGATCCTTACTTGTTTGTAAGTTTCAAAGATTTTAGAGTTATGATTGACTTTCTTTTGTTTGGTCATGATTTGAGGAAATGGAAGTGTTGGCGGGGAATCAGTCATTTCTTTATAATTTTCATATTCAACCCCTTCCTTATCCTCAAAGATTGACTCATCATCTTTCTCACTAGGTTTAAAAATGAGTTTTTCTATAATCTTACCACTGTGAAGTGTAGTGACTGATTTGACTTGATCCATGTGTTGGTTTCCAGAACTACTTGCATTTGCATTGCATTGCCACTTGGGATTTTATTATGGTTGAGATGAAAACTTACCTTTCTCTTGAAAAGTAAGCACAGATGTCAATTTTGTACGAGTTTTTTTAAATTTATCATGCCTTGAGAAAGTTGAGTATTGATTGTCTCTTGCTTTTCAATAAATGCATGCAATGTTTCCTCAAGATTTCTTCTAGGAGGTGGAGCATAAGGAGGTGCATATTTATGAGAATTTTGGAAATTATAGTGTGCTTGAAATAATAATTATGAAGTTTGTACATTGTTATTATCACTCTTTCAACTGAAATTTGGGTGATTTCTCCAACCAGGGTTGTGTGTTTGCGAGTATGGGTTGTGGTTGGCCCTTTAAAAACTGTTTAAAGCGTGAGCTTATTCATGGAGATATTCCTTAAAAGAAGACAAGGTTGGACAGTTATTAATAGAGTGTTTATTTGTTTCATATATTTGACACACAATGTTTTCAATAAATTTTAATTGACCACTCATTTTCAATTCTAGTGCCTCGACTTTTATAGCTAAAAATACAAACTTGACTTAGAGATCATGATCTTCCCTAAAGTTGTACATACCTTCACTAAATGTATAAGGTTGAATTTTATTCGGTGCCTCATAAGTAACCATGGTATCCTAATTTTAAGCATTTTCAGCTAACAAATCTAAGTACTTCATTGCTTCATTATGATCTTTATCTTTAAAAGTTCCGTTGCATATGAATTCAACCATTTACCTATCTCTAGGTGTTAACCCTTTATAAAAATCTGAAACCAATTTCCATGTTTCAAAACCATGATGATGAAAAATATTAAGTAAGTCTTGATACCTATCCTAATATTGGTAAAATGTTTCTCCTGGTTATTGAGTGAAAGTGGTGATTTGTCTTTTAAAAGAGTTTGTTTTGTGTGATGGAAAAAACTTTTTTATAAACTGTTATTGTATTTCATCCTAAGCATGAATGGATCCTGGTCTTAAATTTTATAGCCATGTTTTAGCTTTATCTTTTAATGAAAAAGGAAAAAGCTTTAATGTGATGGTGTTCATGCTATAATTGAAGTCATTATAGGTGTTGCAGACCTCCTCAAATTCTCTTAAATGCAAATATGAATTTTCTAAATCTAAACTATGAAAAGAAAGTAAAAGTTGAATAATGTCTAGTTTAAAATTAAAATGAGATGCATCAGGAGGAAAAACTATGCATGATGGTACACTTATTGCAAGTGTAGATTTTCTAAATCTAAACTATGAAAAGAAAGTAAAAGTTGAATAATGTCTGATTTAAAATTAAAATCAGATGCATTAAGAGGAAAAAATATGCATGATGGTACACTTGTTCTTGTGGGATTCAAGTGGTCTCTAAGTGTTCTAACACGATTATTCTCATTATAAAGTGATTGATTATGTTCTTCTGCCATATTTTCTGAAAATGACGAGGATACCCTATAAAGTCTACCACTTAATATACGTGACTATACTCTCATGCACGTGTAGGAGTAGAATAAAAGGACGAAGAAAACAAAAGAAGAAGAAATAAGAGAAAAGAAACAAAGTTATATATAAGAAAAGTAAAAATAAAAAATAAAATAAATACTATAATTTGTATAAGAACTTACCTCCTCGACAACGATGCTAAAAACTTGACACAACTAAAAAATTAATATCTTCTCCCAAGTGCAGGAGTGTTGAAGTAATAATTAACTCAGTAAGACCGGAGTCGAATCACAAGGAGATTAATTTTATAAATTATAGATAACAATAATACAACAATAACAGTAATAATAATAGTAGTAGTAGTAGTAATAATAATAATAATAATAATAATAATAATAATAATAATAATAATAATAATAATAATAATAATAATAGTAATAGTAATAGTGGTATAGTAGTAATACTAATAATAATAATAGAAAAAGAAGAAGAAGAAGTTGATGAGAACTTTGAGATGGAAGATTAACGTAAGGATTAAAAATACTAAAAATAAATGTCAAGGTTAGAGGATCCACTAATGGTATGCCAAACAAGTATCATATAAACTCTTATTATTCAATTGAAAACCACACACAAAGGAGGTTTTGATCAGATTATAAATTATTAACATGATTATATTATTTATCTTATTTGATTAATGCTAATACTTGTAATCTCGTCAGACATTCATGATTATAACTTGTATTAACAACAAATCAAGTTTCTTTTATAGCACAAGTGTCAGTTATACCATACAGTTTATGCTATGAAAGTACCAAGCATTTGATGTACCAATTGTTATACAACATAAATCAAGATTAATCATTTAACAAGTAAAGTATTAAAGAGTGAACAAGTTAACAAATACAAAACATGTTAGTATCAAACATTAAAGTTCATATTAAGTTTATACTATACTTATTCTTACACCATTTGTGTAACCTTTTCACTTTGACATAATAGACTTAGCTAAACATAATAAAGAGAGAAAAATAAATAAACAAAATAAGAACATAAATAAGATAAAAGTTAACTAAGTAAAGGAAAGGAAATGAAAAGTATAAACTTGATATTAATAAAAGCAAAACATAAGCAATATAAAAAAATACAAAGAGAGAAAACAAGAGCATGATCTTGATCTAAAAACCAAGATGCCTAAATGCATCGTAAATGCCTTTTTTTATAGGCTAAAATTGAGAACTATTAATTTGATGACTAATTGATGAATGAGTGGCCACCTTTTGACTTGATGACAATCCTTATTTTCTCTTATCTACCCAAAATATCACTGTTAATGTTATAATTGGAACCATATAAAACTTGTAGAAAATTATCTTAGCTTTCCATGAAAAAAAAGGAGGTCATTTGGGCTTCTAGAGCTCTATATATAGGCTAAACACTAAATAGTGCGCGAGCTATAGGACAGATTCAAACTTCTTTGTTATTCCTGTAATTTGGACTTGAAAATAACCTTTTTAAATCTTGGGCTTCATATAAAAGTTGTAGGTCTATGTCTTACCTTTCGATCCATATAAATTAGACCTAAATCCAAAAACTATAACTCCATATATGACCCAATTACGGAATAGTGTTCCGGTTTGGACTGCACTAACATCTCTTTTCTAAGTTTGGCCATCTCTTTGTCCTTTCAATTTTAATTCTTAAAGTCATCAATCAATCCTTTTATTTATGTGATAGGTCTGTATTTAAAATGAACATTTACCATAAATTAAAGGTATCTTATATTATTAGATATGTTATTATAAAACATGTTTTAGTTAAGGAGTTATTGATACTTCAAGTGCAAAATGATGATATAAAATCTTGATAAAAATACACATTTAAGTACTAATCACTAAGATTGTTTGAGCATTACATAAATGTTGATGAGAATGTTGAGGTTATTTGTAGTGTTGGAACTAGTATAAATGAAAATGTGAATGCTAATTTAATGGTGGTAAATGATGATATGTTGGATGACTTAGCTTCTTAAAAAAAGAGGTATCTATAGTTATTTTTGAAGCAGCATTCAGTACTAGTGGTTGTATATTAGCGAAGCTCTTTATCTCTATCGACAGTGCAAGCACTTGTTTGTTGTCAGAATTGGTGATATTGGTTGAGTGTAGAACCAATTCTAACCAACATTAGAACCTTCATGGATTATATTGAAAATTCTAAGATGATTGAGTCATGTAATTTCTCTTATAAATTTAAATATAATTATTGTATTATATTTTTTATTTACATATGTTTAATCTAACATTTTAATTTATGTTTTTGTAGAATTTGGTGAAAGTTTAAAAATCTCAATTGATTGTTTGTAAGTAGTATTAGTGGTTTGGTGCAATCTTGGAATATAATTGTTTTGGGTAATTAATTTATTTTACCTTGTTAATTCCATTTAAAATTTTGCATAGTTAATTCTTTCAATATTTGAACTCTAATATGTTGCTAATTTTCTCATGTTTTTTTATAGTATTATCCTTGCCGGAATTTTTGGATGCTGTCATTGTTGGAATTTTTGGATGCTGGTGTTACTGGGTATTTTTCCTTCAAAGTTCAAACTATGCTAGATATTTATGATAATTTATTGCTGTTTGTTAATGATTTTGCTTGTTAATGTTAACCTTTCTAGTGCGAACAGACTTTTAATTTGAGGTGTTTAAATTTGATCATGCATCTTGCATATTGCATTGATTTAACATTTTGAGAAGCATATTAAAAGTCAGCTGATTTACACTTTTATGGGATTTTAATTCATGTTCAAATTATTATTCAGAGTTTAATTCATATTAAAAGTTTTCCAATTCATATCAAAGCCAACAATGTGAATTAAACATTAGTTTGCTTTAAAATTTAAAAAAGGCCACGCCAATTTGGAAAAAACAAAAAAAAACCAACTTCTGAACCAAATTTTTTCCTTAAAAAACTAGATTTAACCGAACCGGTCCAATTCAGTTTGAACCGGTTTCCCATCCGATTCAACTAATTTTTAACAAAAATTCTATAATTCAATTTAATTTTTTTTGGGTCTAAATCAAACCATGAACACCTCTATTAATCACTAATGTTAGCTCTGAACACTTTAGTCATGTTTATATTGTCTTCTAGAGCTTTTTTTGTGTGTTATTGTTAATATGAAAAAATAATGCCTTTCTTTTGATCTCTCTCTCTTTGTGGTATTTTTAAAACCCTTTTTATTTTTTTATTTCTTTTTGTTAATTTCTTTTTCTTGCCCTAGATTTACAAGAGGTTAAAAAAGGATTGACATCTTAATGACTCTTGAAACATGTTTTTTTTGTTTGTAAACACTAAAAGCATTTTAGTTTTTTTCTTCCTCCTTCGTGATGACATAGCAAGAATCTTTCTTTAGTCATTATTCTTTTCAAGTCATGTCATTTCTTATTGTTATCTTGTTAGTTTTTGTAACAACCCTAAATTTCTTGAATTTATATCAATTATAATGATTATTATTATTATTGAAAATTTATCAAAGTTTTCTTTATATTTTCAATACCAAGTTATCAACTCAATATATTCATAACCTGCTAGTAGTCTAACTATCACTTGTCCCACCATTGAGGACTCTTATAATTTAGTTGTCACACCAACATTTATTTTCTTCAACATTCATTCAATAAAATTAATTAGTAACAAAATTTAAATTATAACTAAAAGTGAATATAAAACTTAAATGGATGAACAATTTATATAATGCATACCAATGAAACAACTTTCTTAATTACAATATCCATAATTAAATTATTGGTTGAGTGTTTATTTGTTTCACATATTTGACACGTAATGTTTTCAATAGATTTGAATTGACCACTCCTTTTCAATTCTAGTGCCTCGACTTTTCAAACTAAAGATGCAAACTTGACTTGAAGGTTATGATCTTCCTTAAGGTTGTACATACCTCCACTAGATGTATGAGATTGAATTTTACTCGGTGCCTCATAAGTACCTGCGGTATCTCAATTTTGAGCATTTTCAGCTAACAAGTCTAAGTACTCCATTGCTTCATCAGGTTTTTTATCTTCAAAAGTTCCATTGCACATCAATTCAACCATTTGCCTATCTCTAGGTGTTAACCCTTCATAAAAATATGAAACCAATCTCCATGTTTCAAAACCATGATGAGGGCAAGTATTAAACAAGTCTCGATACCTATCCCAACATTGGTAAAATGTTTCTCCTGGTTTTTGAGTGAAAGTGGTGATTTGTCTTTTGAAAGAGTTTGTTCTATGAGATGGAAAAAGCTTCTTTAAAAACTGTTGTTGCATTTCATCCCAAGCATGAATGGATCCTGGTCTTAAATTTTGTAGCCATGTTTTAGCTTTATCTTTTAATGAAAAAGAAAAAAGCTTTAATCTGATGGTGTTCACGCCATAATTTAAATTAATATATGTGTTGCAGAGCTCCTCAAATTCCTTTAAATGCAAGTATGGATTTTCCAATTCTAAACCATGAAAAGAAGGTAAAAGTTGAATAATATCTGGTTTAAAATTAAAATGAGATGCATCGAGAGGAAAAACTATAGATGATGGTGCACTTATTCATATGGTCTCAAAGTGTTCTAGCACGATTATTTTCATTATTCTCATTATAAAGTGATTGATTATCTTCTTCAGCTATATTTTCTGAAAATGATGAGGATACCCTACAAAGTCTACCACTTGATGTACGTGATCACACTCTCATGCACGTGTAGGAATAGAATAAAAGGAAAAAGAAAACAAAAGAAGAAGAAACAAGAGAAAAGAAACAAAGTTATATACAAGAAAAGTGAAAAGAAAAAATAAAATAATTACTCTAATTTATACAAGATCTTACCTTCCGAGCAACAATGCCAAAAACTTGATACGACTAAAAGATTGAAGTCTTCTCCTAAGTGTAGGAGTGTCAAAGTAATAAATAACCCGGCAAGACCGGGGTTGAACTACAGGGAGGTTAATTGTACAAATTATAAACAACAATAATAGTAACAATAACAAGGACAATAATAATAGTAGCAATAATAATACTAATACTACTACTACTACTACTACTACTAGTACTAACAACAACAAGAACAACAATAAAGAAAAAGAAGAAGAAGAAAAGTTGATGAGAACTTTGAGATGAAAAATTAACGTAACGATTAAACAATGATAACAAACAATGTCAAGGTTGGAGGATCCACTAATGGTATGTCAAACAAGTATAGTATAAACTTTTATTATTCAATTGGAAACCACACACAAAGGAGGTTCCAATCAGATTATAGATTGTTAACATGATTACCTTAGTCATTTTATTCAATTAATGCTAATACTTGTAAATTTTATCAAGCATTCATGATTATAACTCATGTTAACAACAAATCAAGTTCCTTTCATAGCTCAGGTGTCAGTTATACCATATAGTATGGGCTATGAAAGTGCCAAGCATTTATTGTACCAATTGTTATACAACATAAATCAAGATTAGTTATTTAACAAGCAAAGTATTAAAGAGTGAATAAGATAACAAATATAAAACATGTTAGTATCAAACATTAAAGTCTATATTAAGTTTATATACTTATTCTTACACCATTAGTGTAACCTTTTCACCTTGACATAAAAAACTTAGCTAAACATAATGAAAGAAAGAAAAATAAATAAGAAAATAAATAAGATAAAAGTTAACAAAGCAAAGGAAATGAAATGAAAGGCATAAACTTGATATTAATGAAAGCAAAGCATAAGCAATACAAAAAAATACAAAGAGAGAAAGCAATAACATGATCTTGATCTGGAAACCAAGATGCCTAAATGCATGGCAAATGCCTCCTTTTATAGGCCAAAATTGAAAACTATTGATTTGATGACTAATTGATGAGTGCGTGACCAACTCTTAACTTGGTGACAATCCTTATCTTCTCTTGTCTGCCCAAAACGTCATTGATAACATCAAAATTGGAGCCACTTGAAAACATGAATATTATAGGAAATTGTCTCAGCTTTTTTGTGTAAGAAATTCAGCTCATTTGGACTTCTAGAACTTTAGATTTGGGCCAATACTGAACAGTGCTCAGGCTAGAAGACAAATTCAGGCTTTTTTGTTGTTGCTATAATTTGGACTTGAAAATGACCTTTTTAGATCTTAGGTTTCATATGAAAGTTGTAGGCCTATGTCTTACCTTTCCATTCATATAAATTGGACCTAAATCTGAGATTTATAACTCTAAATATGACTCAATTACTGAATAGTATTTCGGTATGGACTATACCGACATCTCTTTTCTAAGTTTGGTCATCTCTTTGCCCTTGAAATTTAAGTTCTTAAAGTTATCAATCAATTCTTTTATTTATGTGATAGGCCTGCATTTAAACTGAATATTTACCATAAATTAAAGGTATCTTATATTATTAGATATATTATTATAAAACATTCTTTAGTTAATGAGTTATTGATACTTTAAGTGCAAAATGATAATATAAAACCTTAATAAAAATGCACTTTTAAGTACTAATCAGTTTGCCAATTCATATCAAAGTCAACAATGTGAATTAAACATTAGTTTGCTTTAAAATTTAAAGAAGGCCATGCCAATTTGGAGAAAACAAAAAAAACCCAACTTTTGAACTAGATTTTTTCCTTAAAAAACCAGATTTAACCGAACCGGTCCAATTCAGTTTAAATTGATTTCCCATCCGATTCGATTAATTTTTAACAAGAATTCTATAATTCAGTTCAGTTGTTTTTTTAGGTCTAAACCGAACCATGAACACCCCTACTAATTACTAATGTTAGCTCTAAACACTCTAGTCATGTTTATACTATCTTCTAGAGCCTTTTTCATGCGATATTGTTAATATAAAAATTTAATACCTTTCTTTTTATCTCTCTCTTTGTGGTATTTTTACAACCCTTTTATTTTTTTATTTCTTTTTGTTGTTAATTTCTTTTTCTTGCCCTAGATTTACAGGAGGTTAAAGAAGGATTGACATCTTAATGACTCTTGAAACATGATTTTTTGTTCGTGAACACTAAAAGCATTTTAGTTTTTCTCTTCCTCCTCCGTGATGACATAGCAAGAATTTTTCTTTAGTCATTATTCTTTTCAAGTCATGTCATTTCTTATTGTTATCTTGTTAGTTTTTGTAACAACCCTAAATTTCTTGAATTTATATCAATTATAATGATTATTATTATTATTATTATTATTATTGAAAATTTATCAAAGTTTTCTTTATATTTTTAATACCAAGTTATAGACTCAATGTATTCATAACCTGCTAGTAGTCTAAATATCACTTGTCTCACCATTGAGGACTCTTATAATTTAATTGTCACACCAATATTATTTTCTTCAACATTCATTCAATAAAATTATTTAGTAATAAAATTTAAATTATAACTAAAAGTGAATATAGAACTTAAATGGATGAACAATTTATATAATGCATACCAACGAAACAACTTTCTTAATTACAATATTCATAATTAAATTAATATTCATAATTAAATTTGATAGGTAAACACAATTTCATTACAATATTATATTATAACAAAATATAGTCTTCCTATATTATATCAGTTTGATTTTACAAAATATGCATACTAATGATATGTGCACAGTAGTGACATGAACGTAAGTATATCAACATATGTGAGTTGTGGTAAAAGTAGGGACATGTGGAGACGTATGGATGTGGATCATGCTTTGTCACCAATTTGTTATAAAATAATTCAAGTCGAGTTTGTTTCAATTAAGTTGTTGGTAGATAATAAGGATTCTCTTTGGGAATTGCTAATTACTCTTCTACTTTCCAGCATTATTGTTATTCATTTATGTATATAAAGCCTGGTGGCATTCAATAAGGATATCAGAAATTATCCAAAGCCGTTGTTTTCTTCTTCCCTGTTTTGAGTTCACTCCGTTGTTTTCTTCTTCCCTGTTTTGAGTTCACTTCTTCTGCTTCTTCTAAAATTATATTCATTAATGGTATCAGAGCCAGGTTATCATGGACACTCATGGAAAAAGTAATGCTGAATTCCATAACGAAGTCAATGAAGCCTTAACTAGGCATGAGTCAAGTTTTGATCAGGTAAACTCTGCTTTACAAGCAGTGTTAACCGTATTCCAAGCCCTTCGCACTATCCGAAACCTAAATCCCAACTCTTCTGAAATCAACCTATTTGAACCAGAAGGATCGTCACAATTCCACACTTACCGTTCTCTTAACATTAATGGTCAGCCTTATCCCCACCTCAAACTCTCCTTTCCACGCTTCAATGGTATTGATCCCATAGGTTTGGTGTATAAAGCAGAGCAATATTTTGATTTTCATGACATTGCACTTGCTTAACAAGTCCAGTTAGCTTCCTTCCACCTAGATGGAATTGCCCTTTAATGGCATAGATGGGTGAACGAGTTTCGAAGACCAATCATGTGGACCGAGTTTGTCTAGGTAATTTCGCTACACTTTGGAACTACTGAATACGAGGATCCATTGGTGTCACTCACACATCTCAGATAAACCATCATTGTGGCAACCTACCAGGAAGCCTTCGAAAGTCTCTCACATCAAGTTGACGGCCTGCTTGAAGGTTTCCTAATAGGATGTTTTGTTACAGGTCTTTGAGATGATATTCGTACCGATGTCAAGATCAAATAACCTCACAAATTGGCAGATGTAATCAGGGTTGCATGATTGATTGAGGAGTATAATCTATTGCATAAGAAAGCCAGTCTTCCAACCCATTCATCACACACTATGCTGGCGTTCAAGGCACCAACCAATCCAACAGCAGGCATCCTCGGACCATCACCATCCTAGCGAGCAAATCATCCCCCGAAATCATTCTGGAGGATAACCAATCAAAAAGCTCGGGAACGATGGGAAAACGGGTTGTGTTATTATTGTGATGCGAAATTTATTCCAAGCTATCACAGTGAACGCCTGTAATTGTAACCCGGATTTTCAAGCCCCAAGCAACCTTAATTTAATTTTTTTTACTTGACATACAATTTGTATTGTGTTAGTAATTGACGAACCTATTTCCTCACATTATTAAGATACAGTTCGTACATCAATGACATTCAACATTGCATTTAAAAGTCAATCTTACATAAATACATAATATTATGTTTGTATGATTAGAAGTTCACATTATAATACACATACATAGACATAGTTTATATTCCTATCCTAATAATAATCATCACGAATTTAAACAAAAGAATTCAATAAAAGTTATACGTTTAATACATTGATTCATACAAAATACATCGTGATTTAGGATACAATTACATGATTCCTTGCAAAAGTAGATTCCCGTGTATCAGGTTTCCTAGGCATCTCGTTGATGTAACATTCTTGTTGCAGTACAAAACATTTAAGAGAATGCATTGCTTATTAATAATAATAATAATTAAATGATCCGGCAAATTAATGAAACATTAACATTATTCCACATTTGATGCATGATATTTATAGTTTTTTCATGTACTTAGTATACACAACTTGTAGTGCATATAGATGCACTAATTTTTACAATCAACCATAATCTTAAACCCTGTTATTCTTTTAAGGCATCATTTGCTAAGGTTAACCGTTCACTCACCTTGATCATCCATTTCGGATGCCTCTAGCTAAAGCTACTCAATCATTTATCCTGATCATCCTTTCGGATGCTTTTAGCCAAAGCAACTTAATCATTTATCTTGGTCATCACTTCAGATGCCATTAGTCGAGACTAATCAGTCGTTTATCCCGGTCATCCCTTTGGATGTCATTAGCCGAGGCTAATTATTCCTTTGTCCCGACCATCTTTTAGGATGCCATTAGCTAAGGCTACTCAATCATTTGTCCTGGTAATCCCTTCGGATGCCATTAGCCGAAGCTAATCAACCATTTGACAACATTTAAACATTTGACAATTTGATATATGTTCTAACCCATTATGGTAACATTCATGTTAAAATATCTCATTATTTAACGTATGAAAAGGGAAGGTGGAAGTCACCTACCTGCTCCACCTGTGGGTTGTTCTTGTTGTGATGATAGTCCAATCCCGACCGCACCACCTAAGACATCAATGGTAACAAATTAGTAAGTTTGTATTTTTTAATCATATTTATCAACACAGTTATTTAAAAAGTTCATATGTTCACATTCAAGTGTTTCACATTTTACACCATCATATCATGAAATTGTTACTAGTATTTAAGTCATTTCTGCCTAGAAGGTTTATGGTAAAAATTGGCAGTGAGAACTAGTTTGCTGCCAGCAGCCAATTCGGCAGTAAATGCTAAATCATAGCAAACAATTCAGTTTCAGTAGCGAATCACAATTTCATTGTAGCGAACTCAATTTTGGTAGCGAATCACAAATTCGCTATAAAATATGAAATTCGACAGCGAATGCTAATTTGCTGTAGACAACTCAATTTCAACAGCGATTCGCTGCAATCGACATAGTTTTGACAGCGAATCAAAATTTCACTGCAGAACACACAATTTGACAGCGAATGCTAATTCGATGTAGAAGAATCAATTTCGACAGCAAATACTAATTCGTCGAAGCCGACACAGTTTCAATAGTGAATTGAATTTTTTCCATAGAACACACAATTCGACATCGAATTCTAATCCCCTATAAAGACTCAATTTCAGCAGCAAATGCTAATTTACTGCAGTTGACACAGTTTTGGTAGTGAATAGCAATTTTGCTGCAGAACACATAATTCTGTAGCGAATGCTGATTCACTGTAGAAGACTCGGTTTCGGCAACGAATGCTAACTTGTTGCGGCTAACACATTTTCGGCAGCAAATCAAAATTTCACTATAGAACACATACATTGAAAATCATCAATTACATCATATATCTTTCAATAATTCTAGCAGAATACACACATTGAAACTATCCATTTTAGTATAAAATCCTTCAACCAATCCCAGTAGAACACACCTATTGCATGCCAGCCAACCCTATAGTTAAAGTCGACCCTTTACCATGATTTGTTATTTCCATTTTATTCATTTTTCTTTGTTAGATGTTCTAAAATTGGCCTCATTTCATTTCTGTTTTCCTTGTCCTATTAGTTAATTTTTATTTTCTTCATAGCTAGCTTAGGTTCTAGGTCAATTTTTCTCAAGATTTTTCTTCTTCATTTCTTGTTCTGGGTCTTAAAAAGAAGAGGAAAGGAGTTTCATGACCCATATATTTTGAATCTAGCTAAGTTCGAGGAAGGTTTGACAGTGTTCTTTCTCCTCACCCGCTGATTCTCTTCCTTCTCTTCCTCTCATGTTTTCTGGCCCCTATTTTCCTTTCCTTATAGGTAGCTGTTTGATCTACTGTCAAGGTCTCCTCTCTCTCCCTCACACATTCAAAAGGCTTAGGTTTTTATTGGGAAGGAGAAAGGAAAGAGCAATATATAGTTGGACATACAGCTGTAAACAACTTTGAAAAGAATAAGGGTTGCTTTCTCTCTCCTCCTTATATATATACTCCCAATTAAATGAGGTGGGGTGTTTGGGGTTGGTTTAGATGTGTTCTTATCCTTATTTTAGTTTATCCAAAACTGGTTTTACCCCTTTCTCCAACTCCTTAAGATAATTTAAAAATAACTGCCAATTTAGGAAATCGGTAGTGAAAATTGCATCGCTGCTGATTCAAAAATCGAGAGCGAAACGACATTGCTGCCGATTCAGGAAATTGTCACTGCCCATTTAAAAATTGGCAGTGAAAACTATGTCACTACCAATTTAAAAATCGGCAGTGATGGTGGAGTCATCAATTCTCTCTCTTTCTATGTCTCTGTCTCTCTCTATATTTTCTTTTGGGCGTTTACATTCTCTCCTTTTAACATGAATTTTGTCCTAAACATTTAAGAGGTTTCATACTGCATACCTGGTAGTTCAAATAAATTGGGGTACCTCATCTCAGCCTCCTTCTCCCAAGTTTCCTTTTCTATTTGAGCATTTCGCTATAAGATTCTAATGATGGGGATCTTTTTGCTCCGTAGCTCCTTCACTTCCTAATTAAGTATCCTCATGGGCCTCAATTCTAGCTTTAAGTCTTCCTTGACTTCTACTAACCTGGGGTAGAATTCAGGCGGGGTCCACTTTAGCCTTTCTTAATAATGAGACATGAAACACATTATGGACCTTGGTTAACTGTGGGGGCAAGTCCACTTTGTAGGCTACTAGCCCTGCTCACTGTAAGATTTCGAAGGGTCCGATGAAGCGGGGAGTTAACTTCCCTTTCAATCCAAACCATAACATGTTTTTCTATGGGGCTACCTTTAGGATCAGTTGGTCCCCCGTACTGAACTCGAGAGGTCTTCTCCTCACATCAGCATACTTTTTTTGTCTATCCTGTGCAACTTTGATGTGATCCCTGAAAGTCCTCACTTTCTCCATGGTGACTTGGACCAACTCCGCTCCATATAACTTACGGTCCCTAATTTCCTCCCAATATAAAGGAGTTTTGCGCCTCCCACCATACAAAGCTTCATATGGGGCCATCCCTATTGTAGCTTGGTGATTATTGTTATATGTGAAATCCACCAATGCCATGTGTTCCTCCTAGTTTCCTCTAAATTTTAGCACACAAGCTCGTAATAGGTCTTCTAAGACTTGGATGACTCTTTTTGATTGGCCATCCATTTGAGGGTGAAACGTAGTGCTTATGTTCAATCTTGTTCCCAAGCCATGTTGTATACTCGGCCAAAGTTGAGAGGTGAACCTAGGATCTCGATCCGATACAATAGACATCGAAATCTCATGGACTCGTACTACCTCATTTATGTAGATCTTGGAAAGCTTGTCCACTAAGTCTATCATTTTTATAGGCAAGAATAATGCGGATTTCATTAGTCGATCCATAATGATCGATATCACGATTTCCTTTCCTTCATTTAGGAAATCCTGACACGAAATCTATGGTGATCATCTCCCACTCCACAGGCCTTTGGTGTTTAACCTTGACTTGTTGACATATCCCACACTTAGACACATGCTTAGCTATTTCCCTTTTCATAGTAGGCCATCAATAATGGTGTTTCAGGTCTCGATACATTTTAGTGCTACAAGGATGTATAGAGAACTTGGACTCATGTGCTTCTTGTAGAACCATTCATTTGACTATTTCTTTATTAGGCACGTACAACCATTATCCTATCATCAAGGATCCATCATCTGCTACAAGGAATTTTGTTTCTACCCTGGCCTCCACATTCTTTCTAATCTTAGACCCATCTCTTTCAATTCTGCCAATTACCGCTCCTTTCCCCTTATTAACCTTTCTAAGATGGCTTTATTTTTGCGATTGAGGGCATTTGCCACCACGTTTGCTTTCCCCGGATGGTATTCTATGGTGTAGTCATAATTTTTAATGAGCTCTATTCAACTGCTTTGTCGCATGTTCAACTCCTTTTGCGACATTAGATACTTCAGGCTTTTATGATTAGTAAAAATTTGGGTTCGAGACCCATATAAATAGAGTCTCCATATCCTCAAAGAAAATACTACAGTAGCCAACTCCAGGTCATGCACCAGGTAGTTCACCTTATAAGTCTTTAACTGTCTTGATGCATAGGCGATCACCTTCCCATGTTGCATCAAAACACATCCCAATCCCTTCCCCGAGGCATCACTATATACCACAAAACCCTCGGTCCTTAAGGGAAGGGTTAACACTGGAGTAGTGGTGAGCCTCCTCTTCAATTCTTGGAAGCTTTTCTCACATTTTTTTGACCACATTCATTTCTTATTCTTCCTAGTTAGCTGGGTCAAAGGGGTTGCGACCAGGAAAAAACTTTCGATAAATCTCCTATAGTATCTTGCAAGTCCTAGGAAGCTATGTATTTCAATGATAGAAGTCGGTCTTTCCCATTTCAAGACTGCATTGACTTTTTGGGGTCTACAAAAACACCTTCAGCTAAAATGACGTGTCCCAGAAATGTCACTCTCTTCAGTCAAAATTCACATTTACTCAGTTTTGCATATAACTAGTGATCTCTCAAGGTTTGTGAAGTTTGTCTCAAGTGTTCTTCGTGCTCCTAGAAAGCATTTGAGTACACCAATATATCATTAATGAATATCACCACAAACGTATCAAAGTATGGTTAGTGATTAGTACTCAAAAGTGCATTTTTATCATGGTTTTATATCATCATTTTGCATTTAAAGTATCAATAACTCCTTAACTAAAGTACGTTTTATAATAATCTATCTAATAATATAAGATACCTTTAATTTGTGGTAAATATTCATTTTAAATGCAAGCCTATCACATAAATGAAAGGATTGATTGATGACTTTAAGAACTTCAATTGCAAAGGCAAAGAGATGATCAAACTTAGAAAAGAGATGTCGATGCAATCCAAGCCGGAACACTGTTCGGTAATTAGGTCATATCTGGAGCTATAGATCTCAGATTTAGGTCTACTTTATATGGATGGAAAGGTAAGACATAGGCCTACAACTTTCCTTGGAGCCTAAGATCTAAAAAGGCCATTTTCAAGTCCAAATTGTTGCAACAACAAAGAAGCCCGAATCTGTCCTCCAGCCCGAGCACTATTTAGTATTTTGGCCATATCTGGAGTTCTACAAGTCCAAATGAGCTGACGTTTTTACACAAGAAAGCTGAGACAATTGCCTAGAACTTTCGTGTTTTCAAGTGGCTCTAATTTTGACGTCATCAATAATATTTTGGGCAGACAAAAGAAGATAAGGATTGTCACCAAGTCAAGGGTTGGCCATCTACTCATCAATTAGTCATCAAATCAATAGTTCCCAATTTTGGCCTATAAAAGGAGGCATTTGCCATGCATTTAGGCATATTGGTGTCCAAATCAAAATCATGCTCTTGTTTTCTCTCTTTGTATTCTTTATGCTTTGTTTTCATTAATATCAACTTTATGCCTTTCATTTCCTTTCCTTTGCTTTGTTAACT